>JBBPQV010000827.1:0-14977 GCA_038092675.1 Boletus rufocinnamomeus | reverse complement strand
CTGAGGTGTCCCAGCGCATCTGAGCCCCAAAACCTTGCACACACACCGAGGAGCTGAGGAGGGGGTCTGCTGCCACATCTAACACTATTAAATGATATACGCGGCCTTTGAGTGTCGGTCTCGTGCGTCCGGGTCAGTAGACCAGTTTATGTGTTAGACCTTCTCGGAGTTTCCTGGAAAAGTACCCCGTTCCCTGGAAGCTGCTCAGCAGTCAAGGTGAAACGGCAATACCTCACGGCGTATTCACATCCATGACAGCGAACGCCGCCGCCATGTTCGTTGCTTGTGGCTTTTCTATGGACTGACCATTGGCCATGGCGTGTGGCGGCAGCTGTCTGCCCCGAATATCGAGATAATGGAGGGTGTTGAGTGAGCCTAGTTACGAAAATGCTCCGGCCCCTTTCCTTGACGCGTGTCTTTTAAATCGACACTTCGACCTTGAAAACCCATCGCCCGCCTGAGCAAACCTCATGCAAAGGTACCCTCTCATAACTTAACTCCACCCGTGTACACCATGTTGTTCAGCAAGCTCACGCTCGCGCTCCTCAGCATCATCGCCGTTGTAGCTGCGTTGCCCAGTTCACCTCCCGTCGACGTTGACTCAGACACAACGGTGGTGAAGCGTGGCCCTGACGTAGGCGTGGATGTCGACCTCGACGCCCAAGGGCTCAAAGGCCCCAAATCCAACCGCCGTAGTAACTGTGGTAGCAACGAGGGCAGGTGAGTCTCGTGTATTCAGTGTGTTGTCTATCACTCACGAGTTTCCTGTAGTAACAGCGGAGGCGAGTGAGTCTCCATTGTGTATTCAGCGTGTTGTCTATCGCTCATGAGTTTTCTGTAGCGGCACTCAAAACGATAGTTCGGGTTGTTAAGGAGGGGCTGGTTTCCTGGCGTTCTTGGTCTCAAATGGACCACAGGGGATGAGGTGATGGTGATCAATCTGAGGCTTGGTCAGAATTTGGGTTTGGAAAGGATCTGAGTGTGTCATGGCTGTATCAGCCAATCGCAGAATGTTGTAACGCCTTAGAAATCATTAGCGATTCCCGGACATGGATGGAATAAACGCCACTCTGCAAACCATCGATTGTTGCGCTGTACTTGTCAAATTGGATGTTTTTGATTCATCACCCCGAGAAGCGGCGCTCGGGCAAATTTATTGAGCAGCATGGTACGAATCGTAGCAGTGCGTGGGTGCTTGTCCCTGGCTCCAGCAGCAGGATCAACGTCAATGTGTCAATGAATTAAGCCCTGCACAGCATGTGAATTTCTCGGGATGAGTATGGACAGTATTGCGACACACCGAGAAAATTCGCTGGGCGAGGGCGCACTACAGTGCTTTCAATCGAACCCCAACATCTCCTAGTAGGTCCGAGTCTTCCCATATACCATGGGCCTACTAGGCCGTTCTGGGAAGTTGGAGTCCGGCCCATCATCAGGAAAATATCATATTCCCGGATTATTTATATAAGTTAAGGCCCGCAACAAGTCAAAAACCCACCGGGAACCCATGCTTTTATTCAGGAGGCTGGGTACTCCATCCCAGCCAATTGCAAAAGCATTGTAGGGGATTAGAATTTTTTTTTTTGAAGTCCAGCCATCGCAGTCCCGCTGCCAACGGCGTCATCTGCCAATGTCGTACTTGACACGAACAGCGTCCGGAAGCATAATTCAGACTTCGGCCGCGGGTCGATTTGTCCGAGGACGTGGTAGCCGTCTGATCAAGGGCACATCCACCATCAACGGAACGGTAGTACATAATTGCAACTCACTAGAGTATGGAAAGCCGGACAACCGCGCTCGTTCGGAGTGTGAAATTCACTACTTTAGGAAGTTGGCTTCTGTAGGACACCAATCACCCCCAAAGTAAAGTTACTTGTGACTAATGAAATTTTGGAATTTTGGCAGTGTGCTCACTGACTATGAAAGTTTGGACATGTAAACTTGGTGTCGTCGACTTTGAAATTCTAGCTGCACGCTCATTGACTATGAAATTCTGGACATATGTTTGCAGAATATCCAGTATTGTAGTCACTAAAGTAGACTACAGTACGAAGTTTCGAACATTCTACTCTGCTTATGTAAGCGGAGCCTGTGGCCGCACTATGGAATCCGTTTGATATCTCAACACTCCCCCTCAAACAGATGTGGTAGTCAGAGTAAAGGAATAATAAAAAAGATTGAATATACCTGTAAGAGGGGTCCAATAAATGGATGTATGTATCCGTGTCGTGGCATGTGCGCAGTGTAACTCGTCCGTACCGAGCGGTTTCCTAATACGGTAAGTCGCGGCTTGAGAATTCTGCATACCTGGTGCTCGCGATCTCGTCTCCTCGGTCTCTACATCGCTCTGCTCGTCCCTTGTGCTGTTGGGATGCTCCCCCAGCATCTACACTCCATATATGTCACATCCGACCGTTTCGATTCGCCCGATACAGCCTTGGTGTGATCGTTCGACTTGGTAATAATAATTGGTATGTACATTTTCTCGTTCGAGTTTAGCTGATTTTTCTAGTTTGCAATTTGAGTCGTCCCCGTCGACGTGGTGGGTTGACAGGCTCGATAGGACGTGAACTAGCACTTCGACAATACGAGTGCATCAAGTCAAGATGATAGCCTGAGACCAGGAGGACATAGATATGAGTGAGACGAAATGGGAGGCATCGAGGATGATCGGAGGTGCTAAAACAATGGAAACAGCATCAGATGTGATGGGAGAGGAGGTGGGAAGGATGGCACAATGAATAGCGTGCGCAGCGACTCAAAATAAGTCAATACGACATCGCTAACTGAAGAAGAGGTGAGTTGGCACAAATGGCGCAAGCGCACCACAAACAACGTACTTAGGTCATTCCAAGCACCCACTAAACACCACAGATAACCTGTAGAGCCCATGAACCCGCCACATTGTCATGGAAAGGTCAAACTTGAATCGTGACCTAGAAGAGAGTCAGCTAAACCCGAACGAAAAGAAGCACATACCCAGTCGGACAGTTGCGTCAAGGCCATCCTGGGCGAATCGCAATAGTCAGATGTGTTTTGTATTGGATAGGGAAGCTGGGGTAGTGTTCCCAAGGCATGGAACGCGAGAACGACAACACCAGAGTCAATTGAAGACGACCAGGCACCCAGTGACTTGGACAGGACGAGTGCCACCACACAAGCCGCGACTTACCTTATTTGGACACCGCTCAGACGCCACACCACGGGACGAATATTACTGCCCACATGCTGCACACGCCAAAGCACTAAGTGCACTGCCAAAATTTCATTAGTCGCAAGTAACTTTACTTTGGGGGTGATTGGTGTCCTACAGAAGCCAACTTCCTAAAGTAGTGAATTTCACACCCCGAACGAGCGCGGTTGTCCGGCTTTCCATACTAGAGTGTGTGTACATTCAACATGTGTCGAGTTGCGATGCTCAAGCGCTCACACTGCAACAGTATCCAAAATGTAACGATGAGCTTCCGAAGAGGCTCAGACAGCGTCACACGGACGAAGATTCTCACGCCTGAACTTACTTAACTAGGTAAATCCCTAGTATTCGGATCAGATTATCAGATGTCAACACTGGGGGTACAGTTCGAGTAGCTACGGTTCTTATAGTCCTGAACGACGGGTATCATAACAATCAAACGGTCCATTACTTGTCACGTCCGACAACTGGGCTTAGCCTGTCCGCACGCTTCCGCATGGGATCCGCCTGTTACACGAAGGTTCGGCTATTGTTGATTCCACACCATCATAAGCTCTATCGCGTTCTCTGCTCAAGTGACTCCGCGAACTTGGATGCCAGGATGGTGGCTGTGTCAGGGCTCGGTTTGAGTACGGGTTTGCTTTCAGGGGGATATATGACTCGCATAACGCGACTTGTGTGAGCCTACAGCTTACCTAGTTTCCTATCACTAGCATATATACGCTCGAGATAGTGAATGTAGAGCATTCAGTATTACTGCCTTTTGGCGTAACGGTCTAAGCGGTCAACGGTCTCGACCCAGGCCTTACAACTTGTATCTGACTGTACATAGATATCATTGTACTTCCAGGGTTATTCCAACCCTCATCGACCCCAATGAAAAGTATTTATTGCGCTGGAAAATCTATAGTATATAATAGCTGACCCAGTAGACATTGACGGGGGGCTCTATTTTATCAAGCGACGACTCTCTTTTTCTGCTTCTTCCTGGCCGGTCCCGCATCTTCTTCGACACGCCGAAACTTGCCCGCCTGCTTGTTAGCAACGCGTTGCAAAGCTCTCTTTGTCTCTCCGTCTGAGAAACTTGTAAAATCAAAGTAGCCGGGGGCATATTCCAGCAGCCTGTAAACCCCATCATCAGACTCGGCATCCCGACAGGAAATACGACCGAATGAAGCACGTACCACTCAGGCCGGACATCCGTCACCGTCCGGATATAAGGTCTCGTCGTCAGAACGAACTCATTGAAGATGACCCATTCCGGCTGTGTATCTAGACCGCAAGACGGATGTAAAGCAACGACCTAGCGTCGTCATCCTGTCAATCTGCTCTTACCGAAAGAAAAAGAACAAGCCCAACGTACTTGATTGTCTTTGACCGTCAGGTAGTTGCCTTTTTCACCCTCCTTGTGTGCGACTTGCATAAAGAAACCACAACACAATACTTTCCTAATGTTGAGGTACCGCTTTCTCTCGTCTGCGGTTGATAGAAGGGCAACTTCGTAGCGCTCCATAGTACGCTCCAGCTGTTGGCGGACGTTCTCGGCCTGAGCGAGTGCACGTGCAGAAAGGTAGTTGCTCCAAGTCCAACTTCTATCGCTCTTGTCTGCGCAACATGTGAACAATCGGTGGGGAAAATAGATAACAAATAGTGCATACTTTGCATGTAAGAGTTGTACACGTTGAGCAAAGTCAAGTGATCACCGTCTGGAACGGTAAGCAAAGCCTTTGCAGCGTCTGCCTCTTTACGTTGGTTATTCGGCCGAAGCCACACATTCGGCACTGGAGTCGAGATAAGCGTTCGTTCAGGGGACAAAAAATACACGGCGCTTACCGGACAGCATCGCGGTGATCGTCAGAATCTCGTTACTACAATGGAACTCGGAACTAGATATAAGCATCTTCGAAAGCTGAGGACAACATCATTTTCCGTCCCCTGGAGCGTATAAACGAGCACGCACCTGAGGATCCAGCGGGAACTCTGCCATGATGCTCCCCAGTGCAGTAAGGTTGCCATCGTCGTCTAGCGCCGCCAAATAGTTCAGCAATTCCAGAGCACGCATAAGCGTTTCTGGTGCAGGAGCATCTACATAATCGAACCGTACGAGATCCTAGACACGAACGCATGAACAACCACCCAACGACCGTTAGCGAACACTCGTACCTTGATTCCCGCCTTGACCAACTCTAATACAGTATTTGCCAAGTTGCTCCTGAGAATTTCCGGATGTGTCTGCTCCTCGAGCTCGGACATAAAGTCCTTCTCAGTGTATAACCTAAAGCACTTTCCAGGACGCGTGCGCCCGGCACGTCCCGCTCGCTGCTGAGCCGAAGCCTTCGATATGGGGCTGACCAGTAAACTCTCGACTCGTATGCGCGGGTTATACACCTTTTGCTTAGAAAAGCCGGGGTCGACAACGTAAACAATGCCGTCGATTGTCAAGGACGTCTCCGCAATATTCGTCGAAACGACTACTTTTCTTCCTGGGGGACCACCAGGTGTCTCAGCTGGTGGAGAGGGGTCGAATATCCGCTGTTGTTGAGAAGGTGGAAGGGACGAGTAGAGCGGGATACAAACGAGAGGACCGACAGACTCTGGGTCTTGGCTGACAAGAGAGTCGGCTTCTTGTTTAATTTTCCGACAAGCATCCTCTATTTCTTCCTCTCCGGTCAAGAAAAGCAAGACATCACCCGGCTCTTCCGCGCGGTGAATCATTAAAACCGTCCGCATCGCGGCCTCGACGTAATCAGGTTCCGGCTCCTGCGTATAAAAGACTTCGACAGGGTGTGTGCGTCCGGGTACCTTGAACAATGGCGCGGTAGAACCTTCTTTGATAGCGAAGTACTTCTGAAACTTGAGCGCGTCGAGGGTGGCGGACATGACGATGATTTTGAGGTCAGGACGTCTCTTGGCGAGGGCCTTCAAGAGACCCATGAGGATATCGGTGGCCAGGGTTCGTTCGTGAGCCTCATCCAGGATGATAGTCGAATAGCGCTTAAGATCGGGATCGTTCATGGCTTCGCGAAGAAGCATACCGTCCGTCATGTACTTGAGGAACGTGGTACCGGGCTCGGTCATGTCTTCGAAACGTATCGAGTAGCCGACCTGTCGCCCAAGTTGAACTACATCATGTAACAGGTACGGCAAACATAAGCTGACATGACCATTTGAGGTTGGTAGTAACTCACCGTCCATCTCGTCTGCAACACGCTTGGCGACTGACATGGCAGCAACACGTCGTGGTTGCGTGCAAGCAATAATCTTTCCCTTGGTGTGGGGGAGGTCCGAGAACGCGACAAACTGGGGTATTCTATCGACGAAAAGAGACCGGTCTATAAGTTCACGGTTTCAAAAAGGTAGACAAGAAAGAGTCTCTCTCTGCCGCCAACTTACTGTGTAGTCTTGCCAGATCCAGTTTCGCCAACCATGACGATAATCTGGTTCGCGTTGAACTGCGAGCGTGTTGTTAGCATGCTCGGCATGAACATGGAATCACATCGAAACGACAGTCATGGTACAACTGAAGGTTAGATGTTGACGTACCATCTTGTAGAATTCGTCCATCTGTGTATAAACCGGGAGTTTCTGTCGTGTCTCCAGTATCTTCTTGTACTGAGGAGTATGCGGAACTTTGGTGAAAGGATTGACGTCGTGTTCCTGAAAGCACGGGAGAACATCGAATGATTGAGCTTGGGATTGGAATCACTGATTAGTCGATCTTACCAATGCCTTGCGGACTTGCTTGGCAATCACTTTGCGTGGCACGAAACCAAAGAGCGGCTCGCTCTCAGCAGCTTTCGAGATGCCAGAGCCCGTGCCTCTCTGGTTCGGCGGAAGGTGTGCGAGGTACGGGTTTTCCTTTTGTTCAGACATGTCTTTGAATGTAACAGTGTCTGAGGTGGTGGTGACGGTCAATTTCTAACACAGAAAATATGCTGGTCTAAGATCTGGTACAGCCGTGACGCCGTGACAGTCACACGTCCTATGGCTGTTCCCCGCCGAGGAGGATGGATCTCATGGGGAATCATAATGTTCATAGACAGGCATTAGACTCCATTTTACACAGGCACTCGATTAACAAAAAAGAAAAGACAGCAAAAAAACAGATGCATTAAGAGGGAATCGAACCCCCGGCGGGTCGATGGCAACGACCCAGGTTACCACTACCCCATTAATGCTTGATACAACATAGTGGTATATGATTGACATATGCCTATTGATCATTTGGCAGCAAGTTGTCGCCCACATGAAATGGGTTGTCACATACTGCTATCCACGCATCTATCCCCTTACCCTGATTCATCCTAGATGTTTTTACCTCTGGAGCGGGAGGACGGTGAAGTTACCGTTCATGCAAGGGGCAAGACACGGGTCGACCACAACCATACAGCAATGCCGATCATCTCACGAACAATTTTCTGCCTCTTCCGGGTTTCGCACTCCCAACTCTTCCCGTCTCTGCCTGGTAGAGCCTGTATGCCTCTCGTAGATGATCAGGAGATAGTGGACCAGTCTCGCCTCTGCGTGCTTGAACTGCTCGCGCTGTCGCAGAATCCAAAGAAATGAGTTTAACGTTCGGGATTCCGCAACTCGAAGACAGGCGACGGATGGGCAAAGAAAGCTTACCTTTCTCTACTATTTCTCCCACAAACACCTTTGCGAAGCCAGCGACAATTTGAGCAACAGGCTGAGAGACTTGCTGTCCCGTGGTTTGTTGTATTACCTTTGATGTGCGAGGACTGGTCGTCCCGGACGAAAAACATGTATGCAGTGGTAAGACTTACCCTTCTGACAGCCTGCTTGGGCAACGCATGCCGTCTGTACGCCTCGAAACGGTCATACTGGGCTGGACTAAAATTGTCCATCAACACCCTGCAATGCAATACCGACGTGTCAAATGATACCCTCGTGACGAGAGTGAAAATGTCATGCATAATACACACTTCAGATTGTCTTTGCTCTCACTCTGCCACGACAACTGCGCCGAATAATCATCGTCGGCCATCGCAGGTAAAAGTTCATCCTCTCCTTCACCGTCTTCATCTCCGGCACCAGCTCCCGGTTTCGGAGTGCCTGCGCTTCCACCTGTTGCAACAGCAACACCGTTTGCAGCGGTTGTCGAGGTCGTGGCTCCAGGTGGTATCGTAGTATTAATAGAAGGACCAGCTTCGTCCCCACTGTCCATGGCGACATCCCTCGCACCAACGCTAGGACCAGTAGGTGAAGCATCAGCGATGGGTTGACTTGCAGATGTTGACGTAGGTATAGCAACGGAAACTGGGATAGGCGTTGGGGATCCGACAGCGGGCACGGTGGGATTTGTCCATTGCACGGGTGTAAATTGTGGCCCTCCCACACCGACCATACTTGGTCCAGAAGAGCCCCCCACCGCTACATTGCCAGCATTGGCTTGGTGACTTACGGGGCCAGAGGCGAGAACAGCGCCCCTCGGTTTCCTGCCGCGTTTCGCGCCTCGCCCACGCGGCGCTGGAGTTGGAGTTTGGGGAAGGATCGTGGGTGTTATCTGGATAAACGGCGTTGGCGTGTGCGGGGTCGTCATGTCAAGAGTGAAGATATAACAAACACGGGTAAACACTATCTAGCGTACGCGTCGAGCTTGCGCGTCGATCTTGAACACAATCTACCATCATGGACCACTTCCCTACCAACTGGGGGCGCCCCGTAAGTCATTCTCTCGTCGACTGTGCCTATTCTAATCCATTGACGATGAAAGAGAAACGATGCGATTGACGCATATGGGACCTACCCTCTCCACCCAAGACCTAACAATCGGACCAAGGATGCATTCGCAGACAGCGTCCAACG
This sequence comes from Boletus rufocinnamomeus, assembly GCA_038092675.1. Lineage (NCBI taxonomy): Eukaryota > Fungi > Basidiomycota > Agaricomycetes > Boletales > Boletaceae > Boletus > Boletus rufocinnamomeus. Next base: position 5,958 of record JBBPQV010000827.1, on the reverse strand, counting down.
CACACAACAACCAGTCGTCACTGGAACGAGTGTCCTCGCCATCAAATTCAAGGACGGCATCATGATGGCAGCCGACAATCTCGGTACGTCCATGTCTTCTATCGAGCATGCGCACCCATTCTGAGGGTTGTTCAGCATCATATGGCTCGCTTGCGCGCTTCAAGGACGTGCAACGTCTCCAGGCCGTCGGGGATTACACCGTCATCGGCGCAAGCGGCGACATGTCCGACTTTCAGTACATACAACGATTACTCGACGACATCGCAGTCAAGGAGATCGCAGCACAGGACGGACATGAGCTCGGCCCGGTGGAAATACACGAGTATCTGTCACAAGTCATGTACGGGCGGCGCTCAAAGCTCAATCCTCTCTGGAATTCGCTCATCATTGGTGGGTTCAAAGATGGGAAGAGGTGCGTGGTGACACCATATGCTGTCTTGGAGGGCTGATGTATGTTTTGATGCAGGTTCTTGTCGTTTGTCGATCTGTTGGGGACGACATATACGGCTTCAACGATCGCCACTGGGTACGGGGCTTACATCGCACAACCACTACTTCGCAAAGCCGTCGAGGGTTATGAGGATGTATTGACAGAAGAACAAGCACGGAAAATATTGGAGGATAGCATGCGTGTGCTTTTCTACCGTGATGCTCGAAGTTTGAACAAGGTTCGTCTGTCACCTAATCCCATTTGTATCTAGCCACTTTCTTATCATCTGTCTAGTACCAACTTGCAACTATCACAGCTGCCGGAGTCCAGATCTCAGATTCATTGCATCTGGAGACATCGTGGAACTTCGCCGAGGGCATCAGGGGGTATGGGGCTCAGACTCAGTAGCCAACACCGTCCAGTGTTTTTGTTGTACTACGATGGTTCCCTCGCTTCGATTGGTTCCGAACTGTGCACCTTGAAACATAATCAGTCCAGACGGTCCCTCTACCGCGGGACTACTGCTATTGGTAAACGTTACCGCTCTCACAGATCACTGGCTTTCCCTCTCTCAGTCAGAAAGATAGTCCAATATCACCAACACTGCCGTCTCCAATCAATAACGTGATACATCCATACCAGACCTGACCAACTTGTGATACGGTGGCGGTAACTCCTGCATCACACCAGCATCCTGATGTTGGAAAATGATCGCCGCTCCCACGTCCTCTTCAGAGTCCGAACGTACGCGTTGGACATGCACCACCGGTGACGCAGAATGCCAATGTCGCAAGTGGTTCGTGGGACGGGAATGCATGTCTACGTGGAACTCACCCTCGTCGTGACGAGGGCCATACCCGCCCGACGAGGGGTGTGGGTCATGTGAGCCATACTCGGGCACGCGATGACGCGGTCCGGAGGACGTGGCGCTGTACAGCTCGCTTGCGGAACGCGAGAGCCAGTGCGCGCGTTTGGCGGAGCGCCGCTCTCGGACAGTGGCAGAGCGGGATACAGGAACGCCGGCCGTACGCTGGGATTGTGTACCCGTGGGAAGGGAAGGAGATGACTGTTTGGGTTGTACCCGTGAACCGGACTGCCGTTGTATATCTGGCGGTGTGGCGGTGTGAGGGTGTGTCCAAGAGCGGGGTGGGGTACGATAAGAGGATGGACCAGCGTGATTCGAGGATGACGATGCGTCGGACAGGTGGGGTTGCATGCGGGTGTTGCGAGAATTGCGGGACGAGCCAGGTTGGGAGTGCGAAGGTGCGCTTACACTTTTCGTCGGCGCAGAGCTTGCTCTCGAAGGCTTGATCCTCGCAGTGAACTCCTTCCTCAGAGCTCCGCACCTGCATCTCCCCCCGCTTTGTGAGTAAATTTTCCGGGGAATGCCTAGCGTAGGGGGAGAAGTCAGATCGTGCGTCATCATCGATGTACTCGTCGATGTCGCCGCTGGCACGGTAACCTCAAAGGGTCTTGGAAGGGTGTCCTGAGCATCCAGGATCTCCCGCCGCCGCCGACACTTCATGATAGCGTAGATGGCCATCGCCATGATTCCCGTCCCGCCTAGTGAAACGCAGACAGCGACGATGACCGCGTCTGCATGGCTGATATTGATGGTAACGAGGTTCCTACTCAATTGCATATGAGGGTGATCAGGAAGGCTGCGGCGAAACATGAATGTTGTTGGACGTGGTGGTTCGCGCAGACGAAAGGACAGATCTGTGGGCTGTGTTGATCGGCATTTTGAAAATGCATCAGATGAGTCCACGAAGGGGATATCTTGGGTATCAGCGATGTCAATGATAGAACTCGTCGTGCCAAACATCCCATTCCTGGACAGATGAGAAGAACACGTTGTTAGAAACAAAGCACGGACGTTCCTTCGACACGGGCGTAATAAACTGAATGACTCACGCATCGCTAACGAGAACTATGGGCATGGCAAAAGATCCACCCGCACAGAGAGGCAATGTAGGCCTTCTAGTTCAATCATCAAATTATTATCAATCAACAAGAAAACTTACCGACAACTTGTCCCGAAAGCTCTCCTCTGCTCGTGTATGAGAGAACATGTTCTCCGGACGGTACAGAGTAATTGTAAACATTGCGGGATTTAAGAGCCACGATGCTGACCGAGTACGGCGGTTTCCCTCTAAAAAAAGACATTTCCCAGGAGCCGCATGGTAGGAGACGGCCAAAAACAGAAGAAGATATTTGGGGCCGAGTTGCTTCTGGAACACCATGTGACTCGGACTTGGTCAGGCAATCCGTTGAGCCTGCTGTACAGTGAGTAGAAAGGGACGTCAGGTGTGTAGCAGGGGAAGGATGAGGATGAGGACGAGTAGACTCACGAGTTATTGTGTACACCGCTGGCAAAACACCCAGGGATGTGCCGAAGGAGTCAAAAAGCGCTACAAAAAGTTGGGTACCTGGAGGGTCCGTTGCTGAGCACGTTACTGTTATGAAGGATGACCACGATCGCACCTGCAGGATATTGTATAGTCCACTGCAGAGATGACGGGTCGTACCCGACAAGGGACATCGTGACCTTTCCTCCTAGCTCGACCGCGAGGACATGATACGATATATCACCTCTTGGGAGGTTGTTCGTCTCGGGGGAAAGTGAAATATTCAATGTCTTGCATTCCATCAGCCGATTCGGTGTCAACATCTGTAAGATCGGGACCCCATTGCGTCAACTGTAGGTCGTCGAAATATGGGAACTGGGGTACTTCGTTTCTGCTGCGGAACCCTCTGACCCACGAGAGTATGGCACTGTTGTCCAGAGCACGGCACGAGTGAAAGGATATACACAAAATCACAAATACACCCATGAATGGTCGAAGTCCCAGGACCATGACCTTGGACGTCACCGACCAGCCAGGATGGATGACGTTGGGGAAGTGAAGATGAACGTAACAAGCGCGGGAGAGACTCGAAGTCCGGGAAAGAGTATCGTCCAGTAACGAAACAAGAACAAACGTGAAGACGCCAGGGACCAGCCCAGACCGATCCGACTTGTACACCAATGCCCGATAAAAGGACACTGGGGAAGCCGGGCACGCAAGAGACGCCGCTCCAGTGAGGGATGGTGCAGTGCGAACAGGGAATATTGTTCCGTATTGGGGTGACCCGCGGCATAGCTTATCTCGGGATCTCCCAAAGAAGCGTCACCAAGATCACTGCCAATCGGTGAGTTGTTTAGTTCGCGCATGGTTTTCTCGAGAGGAATCCCGACAGTCTTATAAGACAGCAAATTCCAGTGATTCGGACTGGGAGCAACAACTGGGCAAGCTGGGAGGAAGAGATAAATACAGCAGCAAAGGTCGGAAAACACCTTCAAGGGAAATTTAAGAACAGGAGGAGCCTAGTGTCCCAGTTGGGAGGCATGGGCCCCGCCAGACCACAGGAACGCTGATGGGTCCATCATGCATCGACTCCGGTGATCCAGGAGCACTGCTCTGCCTACCGTGGGTAGTAGGTGGAAAGATCCTTGGTCCTCAACTTCAAGGAGGTAAAATATCTGAAATTGGGATAAAATTCCTAACATTCGCTATGTGGTTGACTGTAAGCAGCTTGAACAAGACACAACTTTATAATGTTCATTCTGGACGGCCGAGCTACGATGACCGTGACTAGATTATTGATTTATGTAATTTTGTGGGCACCGCCTTAGGGATGTTTCATGCCAGGAATCTGCCAATCATTTCTTGGATTGGTACGACACGTCTCCAGGATCACAGCGGAATTATGTCGGATCAATCCTGCAGTTTCCTGGGACCCGTTGAACTCCGAACAGTTATAACCTGGTGGGAAAGTGCTATGTAGCGTTGTTGAAGCTTGCCAAATACGTACATACAGTAACCGCGCCATGATCTCTCAGAAAGACACACTTCACTCGAAGAGCCCTTTCAGCAAGACATCTGTACAGTTGTCTGGCGACAGCTCTTCGCACATACAAGTACTTGCGGAATTGGCGAAGTCACCCTATAGTTACTACCATCACTGGCGATCATTCACTCAACCAGCTGGCTGAAGCATTTTTCTAATCGTGTTTCAGGAGTCCGCGTCTTTACTTAATATCTATTTCCACCAGTCCACGACCTCGGGCAATCTCCGTCTGATCATCGAGACGGCCGCTTTGTTCCATCAGAGACCCGCAGTCATGGGAGTCATTTGATCCACGGTTTTCACACGTACGGGCCCCCGGACCTCGTAGAATAACACACTCTGTGAAGCTGTGGTACAGAGCGCTGCCGTCCTTTACCACCACAGTTTTCAGCAGGTATGCTCGCCACTCAGCGGACTAGAATTCCAGGCTCAAATTGATCTCTCACAGAACTACCTCAATCCGCCTGCCCATCGTCGATGCCTAGCATCAAAATTGCCTTCTACCACATAGCCGCATTGCGCTTTTGACCGAAATGGCTCGGTCAATCCGTGATAATGGACAGTCTCGCAAATCTCCTCTATACCCGGTTTGAGGAGCTGGGCGCAATATCTGACCTCGACGAGGCCCTTGCTCTCCAACGCAATGCATTACTTCGCTCGCAGGGACATCTTCGTCTAGCCCATTCACTGGGCAACATTGCGAAATACCACCATCACCGTTTCACGCAGCTCGGAATGCTGTCCGACCTCGACGAGGCACTTGCCCTCCAACGCAGTGCATTGGAACTTCGTCCGCAGGGACATTCCCATCGAGTTGTTTCACTGGGCAGTATCACGAATCACCTCTATTCCCGTTTCACGCAGCTCGGAACGTTATCCGACCTCAATGAGGCACTTGCCTTCCATCGCGATGTGTTGGATATTATCACTGATATTCGCAAGTTGCCTGGCCGCTCGTTTCCTCCAGCCTCCACTATCCTCAAATCTCCAAGTGGCGGCTGCTGGTGGACCAGTCATCATCGTAAATGCCAGCCTGTACACCTGCGATGCGCTGGTATTCCTATCTGACCAAGATCCCGTCCACGCTACTCTCCACACCACGAAAGCCGGCGTCTCCGAACTATCATTGAAACTTCGTTCTCTGATCCACCTTGCCAAGTCCAGGAATGTGACGAAGGAAATTCAAGTGTTTCTACGAGAACTCTGGGACGTAGTCGTTTCCCCAATCGTGAAGATCCTCCAGGATTGTTGTCCCCGTCGATCGCGAATCTGGTGGTGCCCGACCGCCGAGTTCTCTCTTCTCCCATTGCACGCCGCCGCCTCGTTTAGGAAGGGCCAACCGAGGCTCCCGGACCTTTATATTTCTTCCTATACACCAACGTTGATGGCCCTCGTTCGTGCTCGACAGAAAAGGACATTGGATCCATTCGTGGAACAGCAGCGTTTTTCGATTGTAGGACAGGTGCAGGCTCCGGGACAGGATGCACTCGCTTCAGTGAACACTAAGCTGTCCAGCATATCACAGCGTATCGGGTCTGTCGCAATGCTTGTGTTCAAGACCAGGGTGCGAACATTGTCAAGGTTGGTAAAGAATTGCGTAAGAATGATTTTGTGCACCTGGCCTGTCATGGGATCCC
>JBBPQV010000826.1:0-14977 GCA_038092675.1 Boletus rufocinnamomeus | reverse complement strand
ATTTTCGTGCTAAGTTCTGATTCTCAGGAATTTCTCGATGTTAAATAGATTACACTAGATAATTGGATGAAGGAAAAACATGTAATTCAGGCTGTTCAGCCATAGTTAGCAGTATCTATGTACAAATGTTCATACATTCTTGTAGCTATAGCGCAAGGTCACCGTGGGAACAAATATGACCTTGCATATCCGTGGTAATGCAATCCATCAGGATTTTGCTGGTCCCGACGATATGCATTATGAGCATATCTACTGTATCACATACCCGCCGCGAGGATTAGCTTGGTTTCCTCCGGATGCACTCCCTCTTCCACAATCGGATTCCTGGCCTTGTCACACGTTCAATGAAGACATGCACCTATCCGAACCTCATTTTGTAGCATTCTTGCGGCGTGCGATTCCTTGCGACTCACGGTCGGGGATCAATTGCTTCTCATACACTTTACTCTCTCGCGACACTCCGGTATTCCGGCCCGGGAACTGAAAAGTGTCGAATCCTCTGGTCTCAAACCTAAAGACACGTTGGCCGGAAAAAAAGGTTAAACCATCCTGGCTGTTATCGACGCTGAAAATCTAACGGCACTTTGTGGGAACCAGCCTATATGCCAAGCTACAGGTCGATCGTGTAGTTTTCCTTGGCATCCGTGTCTCCTCCGTGCCTTAGGGAACCAAGACAACGCAATCATGGGACTTTTGACATCGCTGAGAACCCCGCGGTTCCGGAGCACGTATTTAAGTTGTTGGTTTGTCGACTAACAACTTCGGCCACGGTTTGTGCATCTGAAGGATGCGAGTATAGATTTTTGTTGAGATCGCTGAGCCAGCACTCACAACTATTTCAGGCCGTGAGGTCACAGTACTCCTCCTGGCAATTCAACACATATGTGCTCGCGTTACCACCTGGGCCTGTCCAATTCGCCTCGCCTCCTCTTTCCCTTCATTGCACACCCAATTCCTACTCCTGACTTGAATCCGCCACCTTCGGGCATGCTGCCAAAGTACCTGACCATCATCCCATCGCACTGCACAGTTCTGATACTTTCCGAATGAGTTCAGCTTGCCTTCTCGCGAGCTTCTGGTTGGACAGATCACACTCAGCGCGCCCGCACAAGGATGGATCTGACGGCGGTTCCAAGTCCACATTCGGGTTCACAGGATATTGAGATCGACACAGAGGTGCTTCCTACACCAATCTTCCCGCCTTCTGCGAGGGACGATTGAGAAGAAGTGATGGCTTGACTTCCATCGAGTTTCCATCATAACTGCAGAGCAGTCTGCCGTGTGCTACCATCTCTCTAGTAGTTGGTACGTGCATCATTGCTCTATAATTTCATGCGTCCGACTCGGACAGTGAGAGGATGCAGGTCTGTATCAGTATTGGACTTGATGACTTCAGCCTGGTGCTTATTCTCTCGACAAGGAATGGATAGTACTCACTGATATCTGATGTTGCGTCGTACCACTTCCGAAAGGCGGAGTGGGTCACATGTGAATGCCTAGTATTGCAGACCACTCGCCGTTTCAGACGCTCTAGGCTGGAAGGTGTGTACCAGAGAGAATGGACACTATGATCCTGCAAAGACATTTCTGGACAAGTTTCTCGGAACTGTGTAGTGAGCAACTTCTCGTCGTCTGCTATTTTACACAGTCCACTCATACCCATCATATCCTCAGGCGCATCTTATCTCATCAGAATCAACGAAACTCCTCGGTTGCGCCAACTTCAGGATGATGTTCACCCACCTAGTCCGACTAACCCCTAGTTCTCGGTCTGGTGTGGTTGAAAGACGATTTGAATTCAATAAGTGATTCGCTTTCGATACACAGCAGCCACGACCTAAACCTAGCCACCGGGAGCCAAAGTTACCAGCAATTACAATATACACGATGCGTTCCCGGGCCGCCCGGTAATTCAGAACTTAGTTTCCATCATTGTTCTGCGTGCCCTATTCAGAATCTGAAGCTTTCCGTCGAGAATATTAGAGACTGAATGAGGCCACTACAGGTCATGCTCCCCAGCCAATTACTGAAAAAAGATGCTTGCGAGTGAAGCTTCCTACCACGGCAAAGACATACCGGAGGGGCGTCGTATCCACGTGGATGCTCTCCTGGATTGCCTCTAGGGGTTGCTCGTTGACGATGTCGGAGGCTGCACGATTTCAGAAATGGGGATAAGCGACGCCCAACTGATGTAATGGGGGATGGGGGCACACAAACTGATGTCATGGTGCGTAAATGTCTAACAGCTCGAACGAGCCTTGGACTTCGGCCTAAGTACTGCGACAGTTCGTGGACGGGGTCGTCGATTTTACCAGTTTATTGGAATATCGAAATGTAGCGCTTCCGTCCTGCCTTGGATGGCAGTCGAACACATTAGACAATGTGGCGCGGTCGATCACACCGACGCGCACACCGCGTTCGTAGGATCCGCTTCTAACACCCCAGGGGAGCACTCGAGAACAATCTCTGGCAATTCTGTCGCTTTCATGCAGGTGTCTGTGAGACAGTCTGCCCATGGTAACCGGGAAAGTTGTCGTTGAGCATCCGATGGCATTGCTAGCGTCAACAAGGCTGTGTGTGAGCGCAACCATTCAAACTCCGGAGAGGCGCGTTGGAAAGGCGAGAACTGTACACCCAGGCTGCTCATACATGTGAATGTGACGTGGTTTGAGTGGGCGCGCAGACCTAGATTGGCCTCCCATTTTATGGAGAGCATTCGATTGGTGTTTGAGCGCCTCCGTTTCGACAATATGCTGATACGCACGCATATTTTGTGCGCGGCAGATCGCGAGTAGGTAAAATGCGGATTGTACATTCGTCGTGGACGGAATCCCGTAGCCGAGACATGACGAGGAATCGCAGACAGTGCTTGGAAAAGACGAAAGGTTTCGCGGATGCTGACTGCTTGTCTGGTCATCGCAACGAGGTGACCTAACTGGGATCCGAGCAAGCATGAATGCCAAAGCCACCAGGTACCGAACAGGCCATATTGAGAACAAGGAAACGTGTTTAAACTTTATGGAGTAACTCACTTTGCACATCACGAATAAACCGAAACATCTTGTTCCTTGACATTTCGACGCCGACGATTCAATTGTGTGCCATCGTTGAGGATGTCGCCGACGAATACCGGTGCGTGGCAGTTCCGAGGAGTGATAGAGCAATGCTGACCATTCAATAAGACCAAATGATAGTACTTGACATCGGCGGCTCTGGCTATGTATACGCAGTTGCTTTCCACCCTGACGGAAAGCATGTTTTGGGTGGGAGTGGCACTCAGGTTCGACGATGGCGCTTTGCGGACGGTCAAGAGGTCGGAAAGCAAACAGGAACAGTGTTGAATGCCATCTGTGTGTCAAGGGATCACAAGTGGATAGTGTGTGGGAATGATGGGGGGGCAAGCGTGTGGGACGGAGAGTTGCATGTAAAGGTCATCGACGTGGAGGACACAAATGCGGTGTGGGCAGTTGACGTCTCTTCAGATTCGACTAGGTTTGCCACCGGGACGAGTCAAGCGGATAACAACAGAGCGCTAGCGAGCATTTGGAGCATTGCAACTGGTACGAGACTCGTTGGCCCGCTCGAACACAACAAGAACATCAATGGAATAAAATTCTCCCCCAATGGCGACCACATCGCCACCACCTGCTACAAGGGCTCTATCCGTATCTTCGACAGTCGCGACGGTAGCGAGCTCATCACAATCAAGACTGAGATACCCGAAATGGTGGCCACTCCCCTTGCGTGGTCAAACGACAGCCAGCAGATTTTTGCCACATCCCGCGACAACAAGATCAGATCTTTCAGTGTCTCTACCGGGTCACAGCTTGCCGAATCGCCGGTTCTCGAAGGGGGCTCTGTCTACTCTATTGCTCTAGCCACCAATGAAAAGTTCATTGCTACCTTTGCAACCCCATCCATCTCGTTCCTGGACACATCGACACTGACTCGAATTGACGCTGTCATTAAGGACAGTGAATACATACGGTCGATTGCCATCTCCCCGGACAATGTCTATCTTGCGACTGGACGAGATGGTGGAAAAATCGTCATTCATGATCTCGGCAAGATTTTCCCGGACTTGTTTGGTCCATTCCGTGTAAGTATTTAGTCGTGGCATGTCGGATAAGCCCCATTCTGTTTCTCGTGCTGACAACCCATGGAGGTATCTACCCATGAGGAGGTACAACAAGGTGAACAACCTTCGACATCAGGTGGCCATGACCCAGATCTGGTAGGAGTTTGTCATTCCGTCACTTCAAGAGTGTTACGCTGATTCCATTGCGTATACGGCAGGAAGACCCTGGGAAATCCAACCCGGTCGAGTCCGAAGGACATAACGAAGACGGTGATGATCTCCTCGGGGTACCAGTTCATTCATTTTACCCTCGCAGCAAGTTCTCACTATGGCATAGGTCGAGGTGTCGCCGAGCACGCCAGCTCCTCAATTCAACTATGACGAGGTTGGTGACCACTTCTTTCTTCTCTTATCCCTGTGTTGACTCTACTGGAGCCATCATCCCCGGCCTCCTCTACCTTCCCCCGGGAGGATGGGATGTTACAGTCGTCAAATGTGCCCGTTGCAGAGACTCGCCGAGAGAAGAATGTCGACACTGTGGAGTCATTGCGCGGTCGCTCGCTAATCAAAAAGTGGTTACAGAGGAAGAGTAACAAGGACCCCACTTCGGACAAGCCTGGTCCAGTTTCCGGAAAGTCGCGCCAGCCTGTAGATCACGGATCTCCTTCCCGCTCATCGGCAAGAGTCGATGCCACAAGTGAGCGACCTTCGTGGATGGCTGCAGGCCAACGTCAACGAGTGAGCACTCCTCCTTGGTATACGAACGAACGCGGAGTGTCTAACATATCACCTTAGCGAGCGGTTGCAAAACCCGTCGTAAAAAAACAGGTTCGCTGTTCCTCGGATCTGTATGCAGGGACTCATCACACGTTATAGCATAAATTACCTACCAAGACTACTATTCCCAAGCATCCAAATAAAAATGCTTCCAGTAACGGACAACGTACCGCGGATGCAAGGGAAGTGGACCCGGTACGTCTCTTTCTGGTGATGGTGGACCTCGTCACGACAGTTCACGTCCTATTAGGCGCAACAAGCAAACGATCTACCTCATCCCTCGGCAACGAGTGTTCATATAACGGTTGGCGCTACTTTCCTACCACCTCCGATGTTAGACTTATAGTCGATCAGCATCAGCAAGAATCAGGTTACTCTACCCTTGCGGTCACGTTTCCCACGTGGATTGTGTGTTGTCGCTCAGGTACACATGACGGGACGCATTAATCCAGGTGATTCAATGCAATACATGTACATACTACTCTGAATCATGACTACGTGGGCATCGACCATGCAGTTTTTTGAGTTCTTGTCACCTTGCAGTGGTTCACCGTATTCGGATGGAAGACCCCACGTGCGTAATACAATTCATCGCCATTGTGCGCAGTTCACCCTCATTAATCTCCGTACACCGTGCAAACACACTTGGCGCCGACGACGCTCGGCACTTCCCAAGTGTATATCAGGCGCTGATTTCACGTACTATTCTTGCAGATCATCTAGCGCTGGCATGGGATCCACTGGTATACTTTGCATGTCCATTACATCCGGAGCGCCGGGTTTCTGACGACAGGAGAAAGTTTGCAGAGATGTTGACTACATGCCACTGCCTCGCTGATTCTGCGTGTCTACGATATCAGATTCCATAATATTGCCGCTTCGCTCACTGCCGCCCATGGCCTCTTCTGTCTTCGTGGCGGATTGTCCTTCAAGACTATTACGCATGGTCTCAAAGTCCGCTGTCAAGGAGGCAGAAATAACCAATATGTTGTCTGACCACACCCTTATCTGTAGTAGGAAATCGTGCAGTCTCCGAAACAATACACCTTGCGGGTTATATCAGGTGTCATCTGCTCTGGTTCTCCAAGACCCGGTCGCTGTTCTTCGTGGTGCGCCGTCCTTGGTTGCTTCTTTAGCCTGTTCTGCCTCCGATTCTATACAGAGGTTTCCATCCACTGTAAGAGAAACTCCGTCAACCCATGTGAGTGGAGGCACAATTACGTTCTCTGCTCACCTGAGATAGCATTCAAGTCCGAGTCAATGCAACGTCCAGATTCGGCACCATTCGGTGTATTCCGCCAGAATATGGACACGAGAATCAAGGAAGGAAATAACGTTTGGTGCAGAATTACACAAATGGGCGACATGCAGGCGCCTTTGGATGAGCGCTAGCGCGGAGCGCTCCGATTCACCCACTTTCTCTGTTTAGGGTCCACGCGGTGGAATTAAATTAGGGTATTCATTCATGCCCGAACATGAGGCCCATCTGGATGGCTCTGGTGGCTGTTTTCATACATTCCTCGTTCCAGTATTCCGCACCTTTCTCAAATCGCTCCTGATGGATCGATGTCAACTTATCTGGAATTCTGGCCCGAGCGTGCTACCCACGGTGCGGATTTCCTTGATAACCATACAGTCTGAGATCAGAGATTCTGTACAGGTTTTCACACTACCATATAGTCACTTGATTATAGCCTGTGACCTTCGACGCAGCAACAGGTGAGACCATGCCAGTCAGCAACCAAGACGTACCCTTCATTCCTGTAAGTCCTTGCCCGCTTCAAAACCCTGCTGTTACTTTACGACCATGATGTTACAGGCACGCCGCAAGATTCAACCCCCCACGAAGCTCCTTTATCATCACGAGGGAGGCCTGAAGACATACCTGTGGTACATCACTGAGGACGAATACCTCAGACTCAATCAGATCTTCGTCGGCCACGATTTCCAGGAGACAGGGATGGGTGGCACAAAGGTGATCGGGCTTCCAGCTCCATGTGAGGGCTGTGGCAAGTATACGGAATTTGTTGACTGGTGGGCTGGACACTATTCCATTTCCTTGCATTTGGCGGTGCTAACCGACGATATCATCAGGGTATGGACAGCACTTCGACGAGGAGTCCACACGCGCCAGTTCATGTTCAATGCGCTCAAAAACGGGCGCCAAGGCGCGGAGACGATGCACGACGTGTATTGCTCAGAGTGCGGCTTGCTCACACCCGTTCATTCGAGAAACAATGCAGAGGGCGGTGCAGAAGCACCGACCATCGCACTTGCCAAAGTGAGTGATACGGCTGAAATCAGAAACGATGGTGGATATTTATGCTCCATGTCGAAGCCTCTTGATCGTTCCAAGTATGATTTGATGCCAGAACAAGTTGTGTTCAAGTCCGCGTTTGCGAATCAGCCAGCAGACTCGAAGGTGGAATCATATGTTATTCATACCGCTTCCTTCGTTGACCAGGAGTGCATACGATGTATTTTGCAGATTGTAACCTGGGGTACGTGGTGGTTGGACAACACAGGGAGCACAGCTACCTACCGTGCTCGGGTTGCCAAGGAAAAGGCAGAGGCTGAGCTGGAGGCTGAAGGGGGCACGACAGAAACGACTAGCACGGTTTTGTAGTATGGTGTACACTCGTCTCATACGATTCAACTTCATGAGAGTGAATTACTGATGCAATGTGAGGAGTCTTTGTTTAGCTTCGCGGCTCAGCTTTTTGGTCCGATGCTTGTCGAGTCAATCAGTCGCTGCGACTACGCTTACGATCCACTGCCCGGTGATCTCGGCACTGGAGTCCTGCTGTCAGTCTTCCTATCGTTCGGCATCCAGACCCGCCCCACGACTGCAAGCGGTGGCTCTACTCTGCATTCTGATCAATTGGGGCAGTCCTTAGAACATGAGACAGCAGGTTAATACCTTTTACAGGAACTGTATAGAACCCTACTAGGAGGATCAAATACCACTGCGCATCCATCGGATCAAAAGAAATTCAGGGAACATCTTGGGCCATCTAAAATCCATCCAACCAACGTTCGCAGCCTGGGCTCGGGTTCAGTTACAGTCACTCCAACGCTACCTCGACAAGACAAGGTTTTGTCAGCTCGCAAATTCATTCAAGTGACCAATTACGCTTACTCAGAGCCAAAGCCTCGGGTGGTTTCACGTCCATTGTCGGGCATGGAATTGGTTCCAGAGTGACAGATTCATATGTTATGACAACGCACGTCCCAAAAAGAGGCCCTGCGGAACTTCTATTCCATAGTGAGCTTCCACTGGCGCTAGAACTTTCCTGTTCATCTTTGTCATAATGGTAAATTTGGGACTCCTGATGGAAAGGCCTGTCATAGAGGTATTAATCGATATGCTTTTTGAGACGTCGAGTTTATCCAAAGCGCGCATCGCGATATGACCCGCTGAGCGAGTTCCAACACCCAGGCCCTAATTAAAGGCCCTATATGGGGGCCTGACCCATGTAGGGCCCAAGGCCAGGACTTCAGGGCCTGATACCCGGTCCAGTACACACCTTCTGGTCGGAGTCGACTCAAAGCCTATTTGACAGTCAGAACGGATCGTCCGAGTCGGGAGCAAAGAGCTAATCAGCTTAGTCATCGCCAATTCATAACACTAAAATACTAGTACACAGCAACGACCACAGCACTTCCGGAACTTGGAATCAGCCGGTACATACCTGGTCATTGGTGAGAATCTGGATGGCACTGGTGTTTACCACAGGACAAGTGCCAGTGAGCGCCTGATCTGTGGTACCAGTCGCGACGTTCACGGACTTCTACAGTTGAAAAGGTCATAATGCATAGAAAAATTTCATAATGCATACTACCGAAATGTAATTGTTTTAGCCGAGAGTGTAGCAAATGCTAATATGCATTATGAGATTTTTCTATGCATTATGACCTTTTCAACTGTACTTGACAGTGACGGTGGCGGTACTGAATAGGAACCTAAGTCCTCCTTCCTAGCGCTTATCAGTGGCGCCTTCACTGTTGCCTATCGGCGGACCCTTGCATCCATCGTCTTGCTTTCCTTGATCGTCGGGCCATACTTCCGGAGCGGAATACAAAATTACTACTTACCGAGTCCTGTTATCTGAAAGGGTGAGTAAAGATGCAATAGAGCTTTGTTTTATTTCCACCAACAACACCAGATTCGACTGCAGTTATTTATGTGCCATGATTGAAGAGAAAAACGATACTCAGCTCACAAGTACCTTTTTAGAGGAATTGGCTAGCGCTTCGGATGGGAAACCGGATATCACCCCGCCGGAATGCGGGGCGCCAAAACTACTGTGCACTCAGCAGATGAGGGTGAATCTAGCTGTGTGCATGAGGTCATGATGCCTCTTTTCCAGGGACCACTGTCCAAAACAAAACAAAAAAACATAGCCTTCGATTTCAAACCACGCGGAACCAACGTAAGGTCGGTTCCCTTCGAATTCTGATACTACATTTAGTTGTCAACCCATCTTTGACTCCTCGCGGTTGATCGGTGTCTTGCCTCGTGGCCTATGGGTCACATTTCCTCATTTCTCGGAAGGTTTGATGTCACAACTGTGCTACAGGGGACATGGATACAGGGACCCTTCTGGCGCATCCCAAACATAGCGATTAAACCTTGACGTTCACCGCACGATGGAACAACAATTCCTATTGCGGAGAGAAAACATTGCTTTCATGTGACTATGTCCCATCAAACGGGCATGTTGAATATCAACGCAAGTCCACTTCAGATCGGACGATGTGTCACCAATCATGGTCATCTGGCCAGATGTGATGGTTTGTTTTCTCCACGAAGGGGTATAAGAATGGGCCCAAACTCGGTGTGAACGCGGTAGTCCTCGAACAACATCACTATCTCTCATCTGCTATATCCACATACAATGTCGACCTCTGAGAGCATCATCGTATGTCTCTGCTATTGCAGAAACTCCACCCCAATGACACCTGTTTCAGGGTTGGCATGACCCCGTTCAATGGCGCTTTAGGGCCTCAGAAATCGTTGGCGAGCAAGCCTCCGCTGAAGGGGCTCAACAGGGTACCGATCCAAAGCGGCCACCCTTTGTGCGTTTCTTTGATTGTGGACAGGCCATTCAGATGACACCTGTTTCAGGGCTGGGATGATCCCTCGCTGAAGTGGCGCTCTGGAGCCTCTGAAATTGTCGCTGAGCAAGCCGCGGCGGAGGGGACCCAGCAGGGCACCACTGCCGCTCCAAAGAGGCCGCCCCCTTTCGTATGGTTCTGTTATCACGAATGCTTCGCGCTTATGACACCCATTCAAGGGTTGGCCTGAGCCGTGGAGTCTCAGAGCCACGGACGTCGTCAGCAAGGAAGCCTCAACTGGGGAAACCCAGCCGGGCACCGATCCAAAGTGGCCACCCTTTGTATGTTTCTCGTATTATGCATGGTTCGCTCGGATGACACCTTTTGAAGGGTTGGTACGACAACTCGCTCAAATGGCGCTCTGATGCCTCTGAAATTGTCGGCGAGGCTCCTAAGAGGCCTCCCCCCTTTGTACGTTTTTATTTACATGGATGCTTCACGCTCATGGCACGATTTTAGGGCTGGCCTGAACCATGGAGTCTCAGGGCCGCTGAAATTGTCAGCAAGGAAGCTTCTGCGGAGGGAACCCAGAAGACCGCCAGTGACTAAGTCCTACCACTGGCCAAGTGTAACGGTTTACGTTTAAACGTTGTCTTTGATGTACTTGTAGTCTCGTAACCTCCATGTTCTGTAGCCGCTGCATGCAGCAATTGTGAATCAACCGTGTTTTCCCGTTCTCACAAGCCAATTGTTTTTCAACTGCGCCTAACTGAAACTGAAAGCTGAAATCGATTTGTACACCAGCCAGTGTAGTAGGTACGTGTGCGCCACTGGTCGAGATTCTGTGGGCAACATAAAGAATAGGATATCTTGCCTGTCCTCTGTCGTCTTGACATACGAACGGTGGCATCATGATCTGTCCATTGTCCATATTTCTTCCCGTATTCAGAAGCACAACATTGTTGCCTGCTCTCGCGCGTACCGGATAGGGTGGACCACATCGTGCGACCGCAGGGCTATGCGGAACTGGTATACAAAGTCGGCGTAGTGATATGCCCGCCTTATAGGTTATGGCGATGTCGACGGACTGTGGACTGTGGGGTTGGACTGTGACCACCCTTACGACGAAAGACCAGCGCACCAGAGGCTGGAACCAATCCCGGGTTTCTACCGATCTGTATGTAGCCGATGGTAGCGTGCCTATGGTCCCTGTAAACCTATGATGGGATCAGTCGCACGAAATCTCTTGCTCGGATCAGCCCAAGGTACACGATTCATGTCAACGTCGACTTACGCCTACCCTCCGATTCAACAGAAAGTGAAGCAAGACTTGATCAAAGCCAGAACAAGTAACGTTGGTGACATGACGGACCTTGAATTACTCCTCAGCCTCTGCATAATGTCGATCAAGAACGATCCTCGTGGACTTACCTGATTTCTGGGAGGGTCAATCATAAGCCAGCTTGGAACAGGGGTCGCAGTCATCGGGGAAGGTCAGGTGACGCTAATGCACGCGGGAGAACGTCGAAGATAAGGGTATCAACTACTTACCAGTCATGTCTGATGCAGGACTGTATCGAACCGCCAACACGCTGGTTGACTTCTTTGGCTTCCATGTCGACCCACGGAATTGAATGAATGCCTCATGTTCCCCGCATTTTCGCCATAGGGGTTGCGCCGTTCGCCTGTTTAGGAGGATCGTCGAACGCATTTCAAGCCAGATAAATACGCATGCATCCCCTCGCCTCATGCACTCGACCATTTTGCACCCTACCTTGCCAACGCTCTCACCCACCTCCTTGAGTTTACCAATCACCCCCAAAGAATAAAAACATGCCCGACCTCACCATTATCAACAACCTCGACGAACCCATCCACGTCGCATTCTTTATTACCGCGCCATCGCACTGGAAAAACAACCTTCAGCCGGGCGAGCGCTGGACAACGCACCTCCCAACTCTCCCGCTCCATTTTCAGGCACGCTGGGTCGAACGCGTAGACTATGACGGCGGGACCGTCTATCGATCACGCGAGTTTTGTCCAGAGGAATCGTGGGAAATGGGTGCAACCATCGGAACGGCGTGTGCAATGGGGACGGCGTCGGTCGTCACTGGGATCACGTCCGTCTTCACAGGTTGGGGTGAGTTTGGCGTGCCCCTCGCAGCGCCACTCGTGATGGCGGCAAATGCCGGTGAGACACAGTACTCTGTCGCGTATGTGTAACAGGGGTATTGAACGCTGCTCCTACTAGGCGGGGCGAGGTATGCTACGATGGGTAGTGATACCAAGCTTTGCGAGACGCGTGTGTGGGTGCCATGGTTCGAGCACAAGGAATATTCAGTCAGGATGGTCGGTGGAGGTCAGTATGGCCTATGGGATGTAAAGGAGAACAGGCAGGCGTAGGTCTGCAACGCACCCCGACCCGACGCCGCTGCCAAGTACTGCACTATGATGTACTGTATTCTACGAGTCTTCAAGCTTCATCCTCTACACTGGTCAGGCGGGATTGACTGGCCCATCAGCGAACATATGTCCCATGGGGGTCATATGGAGAAAAAAAGCTGAACCCACTTCGAATCGGAGTGAGTCGAAGAAACAGTTAAGATAATGTTGGTGGTCTCTTAGTTCCCAAGCAAGCCTAGAGGCTTCAGCTACCTTGTTATCTAGGCTGGATCACCCACATGTCCAACCAAGTCTCAACACACTACTAATCGACACGAGAACAAGGGGTGTATCACCCTGAATCAGCATCGAAAATATTGAGTACAAGATATGAGCATGCGACAGAGTTCCAAACAGCAGTAGGGGAGACGAACAGGGTATACAGGCCCTCTCAAAACTCTGTTTCTTGGGGGACGTGCAATGAGCTTGCGGGCACTGACTTCGCCGCGTTCAAGCCTCACCAGCCCTGCCTCCACGCCGTTCAACCCACCAGGGAGCACTTCCACCACGTTCGGCTACAATAGGCGCGACTCAGCATTATCAGCTTCACTAACAGAGGTATAAAGAATCCAGGTAGACATCCCCGCACCTTAATCTTGTCCTCCGCGAGCCACACTGACAACCCGCGCATGAAGCGCTGTCCAAACTCACGCACGTCTGGGGTTGTTACCTCAAACAATCCCCACGCATGCAACACCCTTTTACCGCTCGCTGGGTGGTGTCTGGGTAAGCATTGAAATACCTCAGTGAACTTGCCGCGCGGCGCAAGGGAGTCGTGTGCAACTAGTTGCAGGCTTGATTTCAAACAAATGCGTAGAGAAGCGGTGTATTGCCGCAGAGCTGTGCGATGCGCTCGTTCAGCGCTTCCTTGGATACGCGGTGATCCAGGACGTGCGTGGCGCCGAGGGATTGGGGGTGTTGTGTATTATGTAAAGACGCGGTGGTGAGAATTGGGAAGATTCCGGAGAGCCTCGCGAGTTGGATCGCTGAACGTGTGCTTACATCTCGGTGAGTGTACAGGGTTGAGCTTGCCCTGGGCGTACCATATTGACCGGGCGAGCAACCGCCTGCCATGATGAGGATCGGTTGGCCAACGCATTTACCGACCCCACCCTCGTCCTCGAATGGGACGGTGAAGTCGAAACCATGGGGTTCCGGAGTATAGGTTGGAGCTACAAACAGGAGGATGCCGATACAGATTGAGACAGCTTGGTCAATGGTGACATTATCGGGCATCTCAAGGCCCACGTTAGAAATGGCTGCACCGAAACCGATGCAATCGTAATACCTTGCCAGCGAGGTCTGCAGAAATAAGTGTATACTCTCGGAAAGCCGCGTACTTGCTCTGGAAATTGAGCTTTGTTGCGTAGAACTAGAAATGCGCATAAATATGGAAATGGACAACCGATGGGAAGATAATGATCACACTTTGTCTCCGTCACTGGTCAGCGAGATTCGTGACACCCTCCCCGACCTTTTCGATAATGCCTGCACTTTCCTCACCGATGACTACCGGAAAATTCCTCATCAGGAAAAAGCCGGCCTTGAGGAAATACTAATCCATTGAATTGAGAGAAACGGCATGGTTTTCAACGAGAACGTCACCAGGACCAGGCTCGGGGATTTCGTTGCCGGCAAGGACGAGATCCCTTCCAGGTTTATTAAACCAGAGAGCTTCATGAGAGGCCATGGGTGTTGGAGATAGGGGAATTCCGTACAGTTGTTCGACGTGCGGCAGCAAGATAGTTATATATTCCCGGCAGGGGGTACATGCGTCGTGGGCTCAGGCTGGACCGGTAATTCAAAATAACAAATAAACAAACAAAATATTGGTGGGGATCACGATACTAAAAACCAGGGTCGGGACCTTGAAACCCCATTGTAACAACATGCATGCCATCATCCCTAAATAAATAAATCCTCCACACTCTGATTGTACAGAGAAGAGGACCTTTTTGCTGACATGTTGGATCCGGAACGCTGTGCTAGCGAGCGTTCCTCCACCGAGACCGTATCTCAACTACTAAAACATTGCATTATCTACTTACTAGTCTACTTACTACTGGCGAGCGCGCGTGCGGGGGATGTAGGTCGGAGATGCCGAGGGATTTGAGCGGTTCCGTTTCTTCCGCGAGTTGATCGGCCATGGAAGCGCATCATGAGAATGGCGTCATCACCTCGGTTAAGAACAGGAACGGGACATAAATTGCACTTGCACTGAATCATTCATTGTGAGAGCAAGTTTCGGGTAAATTCAAGGGCCTGGGGGTTTAATGAAAGGATGGAGTCGTTGCCAAATTAACGGCCAATAAGGCTGATGGATTACCTTGTTTATTTACAAGGCCACCGGGGGGGAGAATTGTGGCTGTGTGGTCGCGTTTTTTCCCCGTGCGAGTTTCTTGCTGCATTGACCCGATCAACGCGTATTAGGGGTAGATAGATATCGTCCAATACCGCTTTGAAACTCCCAGCGCACTGCCAATATTGCTTGCCATGACAGCTTGATAGATTCCGGTATACGTTACCATGCTCGCACGGGCTGCAGGCAAGGCCGCGCATGTGAGGTGGAACACGGAGTGTGTCCTCATGCCACACTGGATACATACGTTTCATGGATACAGA
>JBBPQV010000825.1:0-14999 GCA_038092675.1 Boletus rufocinnamomeus | reverse complement strand
GTTCACCTCAAAGTATGGCTTCCTGATCTCCTGGAACAATGTCTGCACCTGGCATATCCAGTGCATTAGTGGCTGCATCAGCCCACCATGCCCATGCTTACTCTGCTGATGTTTTCTCATCCTTCCTTCATTTTTGACAGAGTACCTGCATCCTGTTGTCCCACATGCAAACCCCCTCTCTAGAGCAGACAAGCCCACACATATGAAAGGCTCACCTGGCTGTGGAAGTGGTGCATCTTCTGGCTGTCTATAGATCTGATGGAACTTTCTGAATGCCTGTAGTTCCTCCAAGGCTTGGAGTGTGATTGCTAGCTGGTGCTGGCATTTGCAATGGCCCTTCACCATGTCCCAGGTCAGGCATACCTGATGGCCCAGCAGATGAACAAGTTGAATTTATAATGACACCATATGCCAAGTACATCCAGCATCCTGCCTTCTTCCAGGTAGTTGATTTCAGGATCAAGGACCACCATGCCCTTGTCACAGCCTAAGTAGGGTCATGAACATGAAGCTACCTTCCTTGAAGGCTTGAACATGAAGCCACTCACTTTTCTCTTCAGCATGCCCTTGCACTGGCACCTGCACTGGCATGGCATCACCTGAGTCATACAATGTGCATCAGCATGAAAACCCAGTGCCTCATCTCAATCCACTCACTCAGTTCATTTGCACTGCTGAGCACCCTGTGACCCTGGCTTGCTGCTGGTGTCAAATCCAGGGCCTCCTCATTTTCTGCCAGAGCTATATGTATGTAGAACATGTTCAGAATTTAGAATTCCAGCATTCACTAAATGGTGGGTCTTCTCCTGTGCTTACCAACTGGCCCCTCAAAAAGCAGCACCCCCTCAACCAGATTGTGAGCCTCATGCATGTGCTCTGTTACTTGGTTCCTCCTATTTATCAAAGCAGGGCAGCTTGGATAGGAAATATCAGCCTCTCCCTCTTGACATGGAAGTACAGTGTCAAGCCCTATAGTTGGAAGGGAATGGGGGTGACATGATAGTTCCAGTTGTACATGCCATGTTGGTGAATATATACACTAATCCAGTGGTGTGCCCTGGAAAGATAGCTGTATTTCCATGGGTAAGATTATTAGGATTGCACAATGTGCTCAAATGTCACATGAGAAAATATCATCCAATTAACTATATCCTCAACCCTTCCCATTGGATGCATAGATTCTTTGACAACTGTGTGAACCTTCTGCCATGTAGCCTCCAAATCTGCCTCAAATCACACTCAGAGTTCCATTTGACTATCATCCAAGACTTATCCTTGGTAACTCTCCTATAAAGACCTCTATCCCTTCTTGCCCCTGTGGTAGTGAGATGCTTTCAGTCTCATCAATTTTCACAGACAAAAGTGGATACAATGGTTGTTAGGTTGATTCAGGAACTTGTGCACAGTGAACACAAGAAAGAAAATGAAACAAACAAAGTGAACATGAACTAGTTGAGAGCAATAGAGAAGGGGGGAGAAGAAAAATGATTTTGATGACCCAGACTGGTTGAATTAGTGTTGGAGTTTAGTGTGTGATGTGTTTGTATTGTTGGTTTTGTGGTTTTTTTTGGTTGTATATGTGAGGTTTGGGGTTTGTGGATGGTGTTGGTGGTGTTTATAAAACACAACCATAATACAAAGAAAAACCTTACACACAACCACCTCACAACTCTGACAAAAAACTCACAAACCACAATACAAACACAACAAACCTCCAAATACATAACAAATCCACTTTAAAAACACACAAAAATCTTTTTAAAAAAAAACCACCAAGGCCTATAAAACAACACAAAAAATACAAGCATCACACAAACAACACCATCAACTCTCCATCCCATGCAATAACAAATACTCCAAAACCATAAATAGCATACAAATATAAATAATAATAAAAACCACTAAGAAACCCAATATATTACAAAACATCACTCACACATACTGGTTAGTTACTTTGTTTGTCATTATGGGTGGAGTTTGTTTTTTTGTAATTTGTGTTGTGAAGACAATCCTTAGGGTCTGGCTTGAGTGGAATTGGAATAAGTAGTATATTGGATGGCCAACAAAACAGAATTAATAGAGTATTTTTTGAATAAAATGGTTTAATTGAATTAATTTAATCAATTCTTGTGGCTATATATTTAGTATCACAATGCACAATTGAACAGCTTTATTAAAAATTAAAAATTAACATTACTTAGAGTTAGGTTAGGTTTTTTAATTCAGGAATAATGTCTATAACAAATCAGCAAAACTATGGATTATATCAGCACCTGTAATAATTAGTCTAATTATATCTATTTGATGATTTTTCATAAATTATTTTATTCCTGTAAGCTATCAACTTTGTTTCAACTGAGATCCTTTGGCTACAAATTACTGGGGTAATGAAAAAACCATAAACATAATTTAATATCATTAATAATGAGATTGGCCATAATATTATATTTATACCATCTGCAAACTTTTAATTCTTCTTCACAATGTATAAAAACAATTCAATTTCATTATCATGGTTGGAATATAGTGGAGATGGTGAAAATGTATACATTACAATTATTTTCATCCTACCTTGGCCAAATAAAACAATAGTGCATCCTAATACAATAAAAAATACAATAGAAACATAAAGTCTAAATAATTTATATAAATATTTGAGTCATTTTGCTAACCTTATTAAATATTTCTGACAAAAATATGAATCCATAATGTAATTATATATATGACAATAAAAATGTGTTACTACAATAGGTATTTACTATCTATTTCTTCTTTATCAGGAACAAAAGGCAATATTACAAGCAAACAATGCCTTGCACCAATATAAGTGGCTTGACTTTGGTATTCTATATACTAACACATGGCAATAGAAATGCTGCTAACACAGGAAATGCAAGTAGTGGTGAGACCATTATTTCTCTTCTCTGGTTTCTCTTTGACATACATATATTATAGATGCTAAAAGAATCTAGCTAAATGCATTGCAAGGCTGTTGAATATGCTACAAAGTTCACAAAAAAAATTCATGACAGATGACACTGAGTTGCTCATTGACCTATTTAAATACCAAGCATAGAAATTCATACCAGATCTGATCTTGGACTATTAGAAACTATCATTGTTTCTGAATAAACACGATTTGGGCCATAGTATGTTGTTCTTAATAATAATTGCTGCTGTTTTCATGATCCATGATCATACAGTACATTGTCTTTTACATTCATTTTTAAGATACAAGCAATACTTTACCCATCAAGTACTTTTCATTTATGATATATACTGGATAATGAGATTCAAAAAGTAACCAACATTGAAGAGATGGGTGGTCCTTGTAGATAATGACTGCATAAGGTCATTAGTTCTTTTAGTGTGAAGAGATTGATTTTCCTCTAGTATAGATAAGGTGAAGTATGCATCACTGAATCTTTGTTGAAGCCTGAGTGTGAAGTGAATGTGGGAATTAGTGTAGTCCTTCCACTAATGAGGTACACCATTGATGATACAGGTTGTTTCTTTGTGAAGTAATTGGAGGTGATGGATATTTGTGATATCCAATATTGAGATCATGGCAGTGGACATTGCATTCTGAATTAGTGCTTTATGTGTGTGCCAAACCTACATACACTATGTTTGTCTAGACTGGTGACCAATCTGTCTAAAAGAGGCAAGCTGTCGATAGACGGACTGGTAAAACTCGTCGGCATTTACTAGGGCTGAGCGGATTCTCCAATCACCTGACTGATAAACCCCAATTTGGACCTTACCTTGCTATGTAACTTAGGATAAGTAGTTGTCTTAAATGATAACTGTTTTGCTAAGTCTTAGCTTGAACAACCTTTGGCGTGGTGCGGTAGGACTAACTTCACGACCATTTGGTTAGGTCTGCGCAACGAGTCTGAGTCATTGTCCCCTCCCCAAAACATCAAGTCAATCTCATCAGCACTTGAAGCCAATCACCCTTCCTCGATCTCAAGTCTTTGTTCCCATATGAGCGCTGATCATCATCCTTGCACTCAGCTCTTGAAGCCTGGACTTGGACTCACAATCATGGATTCTGATAACAAGATGCACATTGACGATACAGATGTGGCGGTTGGCAGCATACAACTTCGCCGTCATGAACATATCAAAAGTGCTTTGCAGATTCTTCGGTTCGGCCATATCTCACCCCTCGACTTCATTCTTTCTGTTCTTGACCCATCCAAGCCTGATTTTTCAGTCCATCATACACGCTTCTTCACTGATCCGTCTGGGAAGTTCACTAAACTAATTGATCATATACTCGAAAATGATCATGGCCATACACACCTATTGCGCTGGATGGAACCACATGTACTTGAACTCGTCTATCAGATGATTGCCAGTGAGATGGATGAGGTGAAGAGTGCTCTAGCAGGTACCATCAAATTGATCACTCTAGAAGATCTTCTCTCATGGGATGTCAATACGTTCATTGGATCCATTGTCGATGAACATGCTCTGATTACAGGTCAGGTGTTGAAGATCACTGCGTGGACAGATAGGGCCAGAGAGAACAATAAAATAAAGACTGGCGACACCGTATGTACTAAAGTTAATCTACTTGTTGTGATGTTACTAGATCATTTCTACAAGGTATGCAATGTTATTGTTGCCCAGCTCGTGAAAGAACGCTCTCAAAGTAGCCTCTACTTCGCCGCACCATTTACACTTTTTCTTTTTACAAACGGTGTCTCACGTCAAACTATTGAGGCTTTGTACAAGTGTGGCCTTTGCATTTCCTTCACATCCCTTACGATGCTGTTGAACAACCTTGCAATGCAAAGCCTCAAATGGGCAGCTCACATTGTCCATGGTCCCCATGTTATGTGCTCTGACAATATCAACATCAGTACATCGATCTTTGTTGAACAATGGGCATCTGTGCCTGCAAAAGTACAATCGGGAACCTTCGGTATCCTCTATGAAGTACGAAAGGGCAATCCTGCTCATATGCGCCTTTCTCCAATTATTGCATGAGCACAACAAGCATCCGAACTGATGTTCAATGCTGATGTTCAACCAACCCTTGACCAAATGAAGGCTTTCCATGCCCAGCTACACATTCACATTGTGCATATATTACTTGACTATTGTAAAGCATTTGACAGTTATACATGGCCTCAGGGACCAGCCTTCGACTACCTCGAATGACAGAGAATGCCAGAAGGGTATTGAACAAAACAGTACCCTCTCCGCACCTCTACAATAGATGAAAGTTCTGTCACAGGGAATATTGCAGTCATCAACGACATCTACACCAATCAGCTCAAGATGACCCATGAACAGTTGGCTGATTTCGCCATCCCAAGCATCAACGACCAGGCTACGAATGCACAAATACGAGGCGCCAAGGCCCTACAAGCAAAGGATGTCAATCCCTTCACTCGACTCCAAATCCTACAGCTCAGGTTTGGGCTATTTCATCTATGCATGAATCTCATCTGGGCACTTCTACATGTCCATCGAGGCTCAATCGACCAAATTGGGAGTCTTTCGTATTTCTTTGCCCTTCTCGATCGCATCCGATTAGGCTGCGAACATCCGGATTACCACACCCTGCTCTCTACACTTCTCCAGATCTTGCAGGATATCATCATAAGCGCTTGGAAAGCTGAATGTGGCCATACATCGCTTGCCACATTTGCTTCATCCAATCCATCTCCTGATGATCTGCTCAAAATAGCTGACCAGATCATTGTGAATCATACCACACCCGCTCACAACCCATCGAAGATAGCAACTCTGAGTCCCCATAGCTCTGGCATTGATGAAGCTCACAGTAATCTCCGTCTTCTAATGCACAACCTTCTATACGTTCTCGAACTTGTTGATGCAACCTCTGATGGAGACTTTGGGCAGATTGAAGACATTCTCAGATGTCTTGCTATGATCTTTTGTGGTGCAGGATTGAACAATTACTGTTCCGAGATCCTACACTTTCTCTACAACCTCAAGAAAGTTTGGACTCCGGAATTTGCATAAGTCAAATTTTTTGTATTATACATACTACATACCTAACCCAACCCAACTTGACAGTGATATCATGCATGACAATATGCTGGTCAACTTCACTGGTCTCAAGGGTCATTGCATGCCAATCGACTTGAACATTGAACACCTCATCAAATTCCTTAAGGTAAGTCCGAATGAGTTGCTAATCCCTCTTGCTGAGTCACTTCAACCTGTACAGTTATTCTTTGCAGTGAAGGAAGTCTATGCCTCTTGGGATCGCTTAGGGGACATCTCGGCCGCTGTCGATCTCTTGCAGAACATGTGAAAGCAAGTTGGTCGTGCCCTTGGCATTTCTTACCATGGAATCACCCATACCATGCCCGACATGACAGGAGCTATCAACAAGATCTCGCTGAAAGTCAGTGAGCTGGAGCTGCTTATCTTCAAGTCAGATAGGGCTGAGAATAGTTCGCTTCAGCTGGTAGTTGATGTATTGGCAGTTGGTGAGCGGAAGCTCAAGTCATCAACATTGGCCACATTCAAATGAAAGGTGCGAGGCATGATGGCTGGGCAAGGGTTTGAGTTTGAGGAGGACGAGATTATGCCAGTTGCATTCGATTTCTCACACGACATGGAGCAGGATGATTCGACAAACTCACAGATTACATAGCAGCAGCAAAGGATTCAGGAGTTTGTACAGAAGCGAAGGTAATAGTACTATAACTTGAACTCAGCGAATGTACTGCCTTGATTCTCTTGGTAGTGGCTTGTGGTGCTCATGATCATAAGTTGGAGGGTGAGGTTCGAGGCTTGGGGAGGTTGTCCTGATTGAACTGCGAGATGACCGCAAAAAGTCTCGTTCCATACACTACATCCCACTGTTCGGTTTCGTTGAGGAGAGCAAGAAGGTCCAAGAGTGACTGGATATTGGTCAGATGAGTCTTGCTAACAAGTTCCAAACCATTGTCGTCAATCAACCATCGGATAGGGCAGGTCTTCAAGTTGTAAGGGCCTTCAGCATGCATTTGTTCTCTCCATGCAAGTAGCCGGTCCAGTAAGGCCTGCCACTCCGTTGTTGTACATAGCTGGTTTCGCTTTTGTTTCACCAAATTCGTTCCGAGTCCAGGGCCCATATCGTCCTCAACGCCATCACCATGAGCCACATGTAGTAGCTTACCATGAAAGAAGCTTGACAACTTGAAGCCATGACTAACGTCTTCGTGGCGATCACAGCACCATGGTGCTGTGTAGAGTAATGCTATAACTTGCTTCGTTAGTGGACTACTACCACCTGACTAGCTACTTTCACCTCCTGGCAACTGATCGTCCAGGTACTTTGCAAAGAAGTCCCAGAGGCATGATTTTGATTGGATAAATTGAATAGCTGCAAGGCCAGTACGATCTTGTTTCGAGGAGTTTTTCTTCACAGTTCCAGCCCAGGGTCTATCGGGATCATTCACATCTGTCTTGTCTTCACCCATGCTTAGCTCTAGTGCCCAAGGCTCCACCATCGCAAGGTAAAGGTCATTACATCCTGGATCATGAGCTGCTCGGCCAGCATGCTGTGCCATCTCAGGAAGATTTTTGCAGACGCCGTACTGTATGACCACAAGGACTCCCCAGATGTCGAGGCCCTAGGAATAAGTCAGTTCCTGCCTTATAATATATTCATGCTCACTGTTGAGGCTCCGGCAGTTGCATGAAGAATGCGACAAGTGCCGTCGTCACTTGAGAAGTCTTCAAATGTCTTCTGGAGGTATTCTACTGACATGGTGCTGTGGTAGTGCTTGACGATGCCGCGGTTTCGAATATTTTCTGGTAATCTGTCGTCAATATAAGTAGCAGCATTGGTCGCATCTTGTTTGCAGTCATGGAAGACAAGGGTCTTCAGAATGGCCATGGGAGGATGAAAGACTGGTGGGACCAAGAAATCCAGGTTTTGGAAATTCCGGAGGCCGCCAACCAGTGGAATAGTCACATATGTGATGTTTGGGCGATTCGTTGAGAGTCTCAACTCCAGGTAGTCGGGCAGAACCATAAGTTGCTCCTTGACAATGGCCAGGACGTGAGGTGGTAGTGTGGCTGAGAGAGCCTGGAACAGTGTACCCTTGGGAAGTAAGACACGAAACTCACCTAATTTGCCATATGCTGGTCGAAACGCCTCCTTGCCATGGTGTGGAAGGCCAGCTGTATAAATATTGTGAGCCTCATCAATGTGAACACAATGTATCTTGTGGTTGAAAGAACGGTCTTGACGGATGAGCTGCGCGAGTCGAGGGAGATGGCCATTGTACATCCCCAGTTGCTCTGGGGAAACAATGAGGTGCTGATATGTTCCTGTTCGAATAGACTTCACAACCATCAAAGCTCAACCTGCATAGGAATAAACCTTGCAGAAGGGCATACCTCCCACAACTCTCCATCATCTGGGGTATCTTCATTGATGGCAATAGTGCTGATGCCATATTTTCGACATTCCAGCACCTGTTCAAGTAAGCATGCCACAATTCTCACATACAGACAGTAACTTGAACCTAACTCTCACCTGAGTTGTCTGCAGACATTTGAGCGGTGATATAGTGATCAATATCGACCCTGGCTGCAAGAGCATTGGGATTAACAAGCACAGTATCTTACCAGCTCCGGTACCAGCAATGATCATGGTATTGCGATGGTGTAACATGGCAAGGGAAGCTTGAAGCTGAAAAACACAAGGAATAATAGCATCCTGGGTGAGAATCCAGATTATCAGACATGCTTGGATTGCATTGACCTTCTCGTCATCGGTGAGTGTGGACAGGTATTCAGTAGGTAGCTAATCTTGAATCAACTCTTGCACAGTTTGATTAAGCATGTCCAATGCAGTATGTCAAATGCTGTGAATGATGGTGGCCCTCAGTGAATCCATCGGTCAATGCGCTGAGCAGCAGGAAACTCAATCATGCCTTTATCTCTTATCTTATCATCGTGCTTCATATTTAATGCATTAATATGTTTTCTTGAGTTTTCATTGTGCTAAAGAGGTGTTTTCTCATTGGCTAAATGTCAGGTGACTCATTAATATGTTTTCTCGAGTTTTCATCATGCAAAAGAGGCATTTTCTCATTGGCTAAATGTCAGGTGACTTGGAGAATCCGCTCAGCCCTAGTAAACGCCGATGAGTTTTACCAGTCCGTCTATCGACAGCTTGCCTCTTTTAGATGGATTGGTCACCAGTCTAATGTTTGTCCTGGATATACATGCTGTAATATGTGTCACTGCTTATATAATCATCCAAACAACCACTCACTCATCCAAATCTATTGAAAAATGAGCAAGATATGGTTAAGATACAACAATGCTACATAGATATACAAATTGTACATTTTCCTACACTTTAATACACTTTACAATGTTTGTACACTATAGGCAACATCAGCAAAACACCCCCCCTATGTACAGAACTGTACAAAGCTATATAGAGCTGCACAGACCACAGACCTAAAATCTGTGTGAAATCTGTTGTTTTGCTAATGTAACTTGCACTATACTTTTTGTCTTTTGGTAATTGATCA
Source organism: Boletus rufocinnamomeus (assembly GCA_038092675.1). Taxonomy (NCBI): domain Eukaryota; kingdom Fungi; phylum Basidiomycota; class Agaricomycetes; order Boletales; family Boletaceae; genus Boletus; species Boletus rufocinnamomeus. The sequence continues at coordinate 5,472 of JBBPQV010000825.1, read as the reverse complement.
CAATGAGACCTAGGTCAGGATTAAAACAACTAGCATAGTTGCTCCATAATATGTACAAAATGAATATAATGTATACTATTATGTATTGTAAGGATGTATAGTCACAAAATAGTATCATATAATGTCTACACAGTATACCATCCATAGTAGAATTGTATTGTTTTTACACTCCATGATGATCATAAAGTACACAATCTACCTTACTATTGTATAGAATCACCATCATAGTTATATAATATTTGTCCATTATTGATATATTTTATTTCCTTCAGTCTAATTTGTATTTTATATATATATAGTTATTATACTGCAGGTCTGTTTGTATACATATAATATTCATAGATTTAATATATTTATATTTGTGGAAAATGCATTTTGGAGGCCAAAACATACTGAAGCAAAAAAAAAAGATCCACACCAGACCCCCTGGTGTGGGTGCTTTATTCTATTGATTGGACACTTACAATTTGGTCAGATATTATTTGTACTCATTTGTTTGTTGTCTTTCCAACAGAGGAAGGTGTTGGTTGCAAATTCAAGTTGTGATTTAGTATAGCCACTTACATATATTTCCTTGCTTATATAAATTATGATTATGTAATCAGATTATACCCTCAAACATTACATGGAAAGATTGTTTGCATTAACATGCTTGCTGTGGCTCAAGTCAACAGATAACCCCCCTTATCTGATTCCACAGCCCCCTGGTCAACATGGCATGAACGTGTCATTTCCTCACCTTCTCCTTGCTCCCACAGCTCAGAATGAGAGGTGGGAATGCATCTCCTACCTTTGCAATTCATTGCATGCACAAGCTGGGGTGTACCACTACCCCACATCAAGTGTGGTTGCTCTGGAGAGCATACTAACCCACCCATATCTGGAGGGCAGGATGGGTAGGATGGGAGTTCCTGGTCCCAGTGTGGATGGCAGCAGCATTAAATGTCATTGACTGGTATGATCATGGCCTGATCCCTCACCATGTATCTTTTGATGGCATTTATGATGATGCAATATTTTTTCATGAACATATTCATATTTTCATTAGAGTGAATGCTAACAGGATAAAAAAGAATGAAGGTTAGATATATGAATATTATATGTATACAAGCAGACCTGTATTATAATAACCATATATATATATATCTAATACAAATTAGGCTGAAGAAAATAATCAAAAACAAAGGTTTTAATTTTTCATACATATTTTATACACAAATTGACACATGGTCTTTGTATGCATTTTGTATAAGCCTGAGCAAATAATTATTCTAGTAGTTTTTTACAAATACATTAGTAGTATGCAGTAGCTCAGTAGTATGATTTATGGAGCTGTTTCATATATTTGTGTATTTCTATGGATTAGCATAACAAAATGAATGATATAGATATATCAGTAGTGGACAAGCAATACATAACTATGATGGCAATTCATGTGCATCACTAATCAGTTAGTATGTATAAAATTTGGTGACACTTTATATACATATAGACATTCAATATACATGTGATATAATAACATCACACACAATTTATTCATGTCCATGTCATAACAACAGATCACACAGTGATAAATACAACAATATATATATATAAATATGAAAGGAGCCTGAAATTAAGCAATACAATCTGCATAAATATAGTATATAGCCATATGATAAAATCATATATATTGTATATACATAAGTCTGCATACAAGATGTGAATCAGATGCTTATAATTCAAATTGATGTTGATTATTTTGATTGATAACAATACTAGAGTGTTTTGATAATTGATTATGGCTAGGTCACACAATTTGTATATCTGGTACAAAATGACTTGTGACTGCTTTGTACCAAATATAGCTGATGGAATTTATAATATCTGTGCACTTACATAAGTAGCAAACTATACAAATGGCTAGATAAACTGTGCAATCCATTTCATATAAATAGGTAGATGAGTCATCTAAGTGAGCAAATAGTATATTATGTATTATGTATCTACATCAGCATTGGCACAGTTCAATGGCCCATATATATATTTAATTGTAAACCAAGTGATCTTGTACATGAATGTATCACCTATGTATGTACATGCACAGAAATAACTGTACAATAGTATGGTAGACTGTGCACTTCATGATTATCATGGAGTGTACAAACAATACAATTCTACTATGGATAATATACTATTTTGCACAATGAAATGGGAGTGATGGTGGGATGGAATTGTGTCCACCAGGATACTAGAGTTGTCATTGATCTGTTTCTTCCAGCATGACTTGGCAATGGACTCATTGACAATGGTGTCCTCACCCATGACTTCATTGAATGAGATCTTGTCTGCTGACTTGAGGCATAGCTTTACTCCAAGCTCCATCATGATATGTATGTGGAATGTGTACTTCGCCAGATGAGTAGTGCATGAAACATCTTTTGGCTTTTTCATGTTGGACAATGAGTATTGGCAACCTCAAATCAAATAATGACTTGGGCCACTCAATCACTTAAACTGACTAATAAAGATGAGAGAGAGTTAGGAGGGAATCCCAACAAGAACTTGACTGAAGTTCTTGGGGTGTTGGATTCAAGGTATATATGTTTTACATGTTTGTATCTATTATAACACTGGTCCATGCGTGTGAGGCTATGTAATGATGAATGGTGTGAGTATTAGTAAACTATGATGAGTAAGGTAAATGGAGATTGAATAGAAGCAGTGCTAGATGTTCTAGACTGACAGAGATTAACTACATACAGTAAGGTTGACACATGTTGTAGGTCTAGATCTGGTTTGCACGGTCACATGATGAAGAAAAAATAAGGTCACATGACTAGAAAAGGAAAGGGGTGAGAAAATGGGTTCGTAACAATGAGTTGCTAATATGAAAATATACTTGATTGATACTTACCACTTCTTTGGCAAGCAAAAGAATCCATTCCCTCTGCTTGGAATTGTCTACATATAACCCTAGGGCTATTGATCGCCCTGAGAAGTCTTGTGGTGTACATGTAGAGTTCTTGCTGGCTGGAGTTGGAAGACATGATGATTGAGATGATGAGTTGAGAAGAGTAGTTAGAATTTGGAATTTTGATAGGATGTTATCATAGAACAAAATTTACTGAACAATCATTTTCAGAGCATCAATTTTGGCATTTGCCACACAACAAACATACTGATTGTCACTTCATCCAATGTAGCACTTTTGGGTGTATCCAGCAAAGATAGCATTGAAAAATTATTGTGCTTTGAAGCATGTTATATATTCTTTCCAATAGGGTATGGAAGACTTGTCATATTACATAGTGTTGGGTTAGTTTAATGACTGACCAGAGACAATATCTGTGAAACCACTGCCAACAGGAGTCAGCAAGAGGTCTCATGAGAGAAGAATCAATGACTGGGAAAAATCCTAGTCTGACTATATACCATGATGAGGTGATGTCCCAGAGCTCAATTGCACCTGTGCCAAGGCCAATTCCAATGTACATAGGTGCTATCCTGCTGAAATTGATGCTGGCAACATATGTGTTGTCTAGGGCATCCCCCATGTGGGAGCCAACACAGGTGTTGGCTTCCCAGATGTAACTGCATTTGTCGAGTGTGACACCGACAACATTGAATGCACTCCACAAGATGAGATTGAGGTAAAAAATCATTGGCCATGCCTGGTGCATCAAGGAGGCATTTGGAGGTCATGATGAAGTGATCAGGGTGAGCAGAAGAATAGGAGAGGCTGTATAATAATGTGGATAGCTTGTTTCAAGTTAGATAATACAGTCAGTAAAAAAATTGTATACTGCTAGGTACTACTAGCAGAGATCAAGTGCAGTGGTGCTGGGAAATGACAAGCTATTTATGATTGGAAATGTAAAGACATTTTGCATTTGACCCAGTGCCCCCACCTGCACAATTTCTTGTGCCTGAGTCATGACTCAAATAGCTGGCATTGTCTTCAGAGTCAGAGAGGTGCTGCTTGGGCAGCCATGTGTGCCATTCTTTGTAGTGCAGATAGGTGGTCCACCATGTGCACGACTTGAGTCAATAGAGTATTCTATTCCAATTGAAAGGGGGAAACAAGATTTCCACAAATTCACTTCATCAACCCATGCCTCTTTCTCTTCCTCAGTAAGATCATTCAGTGAGTTTGCATCAGCAACTGTTTGTTGAATATATGATGAAATGATATCATGGAACTTCTTCATCATATTGTTGATGAGATGGTCTATTGTGCTGGTGGAAATATGAGGTACTAATGTCTGTAGTAAGAGATTTGTTAGATATATTCAAGACCACCATGATGAGGTAAAAAAGAACTTACTGTGGTCACACAGGCAGTCCTGTGATGACCTGCTGCATTGACATCCATGTCAATTGGATCCTCTGTTTCACACATTCACATGTCAATTTTGACATTAGTTATGTCAACCCATGTGAATGCATCTCAGACAACTGTGAACACGCTCCTCTTTATCATGGTCTGCTTCAGCTGCCAGTCCTCATTTCTAAGGACATCCCTGCCAATATGCTGTTTGCTGATGCATAACAAGTGCTTGGGAGAAGACCAGTGAGGTTCCATGATTTTGATCCTGATGATGGTGAGAGTGTGTGGGTGGGTGCTGATGTAGTCCCTCAGTTTCTGCATTGCTGTCACCTCAGTCTGCAAGTAAGCCATCTCTACAAAGGTATATGTACTTGCATGCAGCCATGAGTTGCCAAGCAGACCCCCTGGACAAGATCCATATGGAGATGTCTGGGACTGACATGATCTTTGATCCCTCCATGGAGGCATTCCCAGTTGCTTCCAGAATGATTTGATGGTGCCCCCATTCAAACAACTGAGACAGCAAGTCAAAAATGTTTTCAAATCTTGTAATGAGGGGAGTGATGAGTGTGTTGTGAATGTTGTGTGGCGTGGTGATGCATCATCATAAATCACTGAAGGTCATGGAAGTAAGTTGGCCTGTGGATATTGTAAGCAAGCTGGATCAGATTACCTAATAGGCTGGACTTGGCTCACCTAGCAGGGATCAATGGAAAGCAGCTTTCATCATACCTTTTGGCCTTTTTGAACCAATGGTGATGTTCTTTGGACTTTGTAACTCACCCACCACCTTCCAAGCCCTCATGGACCACCACTTCAGCAACATAATGGCAGAAGGGTGGCTCATCATCTATATGGACAACATCCTCATCCATTCCTCCTCCCCCACTGTCCATGAGGAACAGATGAAATGTGTCCTCAAATGACTATAGGAACACAAACTGTTTCTCAAACTCAAGAAATGTTCCTTCAATGTCAACAAGGTTGAATATCTAGGAATGATTGTGCAGCAGTCCAGTCATTTATAGGGTTTTGTAACTTCTACAGGAAGTTTATCCCAGACTTCTCAATTCTATCCTGCTCTCTTATTGAACTAATGAAGCAGGATGCCCCATGGAAATAGAAACCCCCCAAACAGGAGGCCTTCCTTGCCATCAAGGACG
>JBBPQV010000824.1:0-15001 GCA_038092675.1 Boletus rufocinnamomeus | reverse complement strand
TCACTATCATGAGTGACAAACTCTCCATCGAGGATGATCTCGTTGTCAAAGTCTTCTGGGCAGAGGCCACGCGCACGAGCGAGCCCGATATCTTGAAGAGAGTATATGAGATCGCACATGATAAAGACGTTGAGGGACACGTGCCGGTTATGTTGTGGTACAAATCATTCGAGGATACCTCCACCGCCAACATTCGGATGCGTCTCGGCCTCAAGCCTGAAGGAGAGCGTGTTCTGTATATGATCATTTTTCGAAAGTTGAGACCCATCACCGAACTCACTGGGCGCGACTTCTTACTTGCATGGTGGGAGACAGTGAAATGTGAGTAATGTCTGACGCCTATATTTGGACCAGCTTGCTTACTTTGTTCAACTAAGGTCACCTCGCCCTCTGGAAGAACAACGTTCACCACCGAGACATCAGCCCATCAAATCTGATGTACCGTACAGTCAATGGGAAGATTGTGGGTGTGTTGAACGACTTTGATTTGGCATCGACCGAAAAGACCGCTACTGGAACCGAACGCACCGGCACCATCCCATTCATGGCGTTGGACCTCCTTGAAGACAGCGCGCTTGGAGGTCATGTAAACCATGCGTATAAACACAATGCGGAGTCATTCATTTGGGTCATGATTTGGATCAGCCTTCGGTATGATGACGGCAAGCCTCGCAAACATGGTCGACTGTTAGACACATGGTTGAAAGTCGATGCTGTTGGGTGCAGGAAGGAAAAGAGGGATTTTTTAGGAGGCAAGGGACGTAGGAGTCTTGAAGCCGGTAAAGGCCATGAAGAGAATTGGAAGTTGGCCTCCGCGTACCTCAAGGCCTTGGTGATGATCTACGCTATCATCAGCGTATCACCGGAGGATCAGGATCCCTATGTGCAAACTGATGACGCATTTAAGGCATATCTGAGCGACGTTACTTGTCCGTTCTTAGAGATCCCAGGAGACGGACCAGGAGAGGAAACGTCCTAGGTTGTTGCTTCTTGCTCAGCCTCGGAATCCAAGGAGTGGGAGTTAGTCTCCACTAATACAGAGTAATTTAGAAACTTGTTTGAGACATTCAATTGTTTCTTACGTGCCTCACTTGCTCCGGCAGCACTTAGAGCAGTTGTGAAACTAATGGCAAACGTTGTAAGTAGTCTATTGACAACTCTACATTAGTAGCTCGAAAAATTCCCGCTACGTAATTAGATTATGCCGTCTTTTCAATCCAAGACTTTGACGCCAACGCGTATGCCAATGCCGTCCTCGCTGGCAAACCCTACCCCGCATCCCATCCAAAACCCAAAGTGATCCAGGAGCCCGCCAAAGAGGACATCTCAGTGGCCATCTCCAAGATTGACATAGGGATCAAGGACGTTAGCAAGTAAATCAAGGTATTGGTACGTCCCCCTCTCGAAAACCCAGTCATCGTGTGATCGACAACAAGCGCAGGTCACAGCGCACCACGAAGGCCTCCTCTATCACGCGTCCAACGCGAGCCAGCTCTCAGGTGCACTGTCGTCCGTCCGGCGTGGTCTCGACGACGTTGATGCCTCGATCAACAAGTGCATACCCCGTTTCCATGCGGGTCAGAGAGGCGATGACCATGTGGGTGGGACAGGCTTTGACAAAAGATTCACGTGCCGTACGAGGCACTGCGGATGCACATTACGCGGGTGGGGCAGGTACAGCAGGTGCACGACACGCTCCGCTAGCTCGTGGTCCTTGCGAAGCGTCTTGAAGTGCAGGTGACCGAGTTGGGGGGGTATGATGCTGGGGGAGAGCACCGGGAGGGCAAGGAGCGGACCATCGCCAAGGTGGCATTGAGCGTTGCTGCGCTGGGTGGGTGTTTTTTTTTGACGTGTGTTGGTGTGGGATGTGTTAATGATGGGTGTGTAAGGTGCATTGCTGGATGGACCGGAGGAGATGCATGCGCTGCTGGATGGCGAGGTGCCATTACTGACGGGTGCGAATAGCTTTCCGTTGCGTTCAGTACATGCAGCAGCTGCATATATGCCGTTCATTGTGGATGCACAACGAAAGGTGAAGGAGGAGATGGAAGCAATGGTGCTTCTGGGTCTGTCATCATTGGTGTGTAGCATCCGCTGCCGATGTCTTCGCAGACATGCTGATGAATGTTGGTAGGATCAATCGTTGCTTGCATTGTCGTTACGGACGGCATACAACCTGCGCACGTTACCAACGCTGGTGCAAGGGCTTGTGCGTGATCTAAGCGAGGCTGTCAAGGAGCATATTCACAACACCTTTGATCTCTCCCGAATGTCGAAAGAAATCGTTGCCGAAGGTGGGTTCGTGTCGTGATTTTCTTCATTCTTTTCTCAGCATAGCTGGATGGCAGAGTCTCCACAAACCTCTCAAGGGTTGTTTTACAAGTTGCGAGTGTGGACGGAGCCCACAAACCTTGCTGCACCCCAGTTCTCGGCTGCGTTGTGGATGAGAATCGAGTCCCTCATTGAGGAGATGGCCGGATGCTGTATCAAGGTAGGGCTTCTGCCCAGTTCGTTGCTCCCCTGGAGTGAAGCTGGCGTGTCTAGGTGTGTACCTTGGAGAAGGTGCTCAATCTCACAAAGGACCCGCTGAGCGGGGTCTCGTTCCTCGACAAGGCGCTCAAGGGCGGCATGGATGTCTCTATTATTGCAGGTGGCTAACCATCGAACATCAGGCAATTGACACTTCCGTGTCCCAGCTTTGTTTGTCCCATTATCGCCTGCACTATAGAGGACGTCGTATCTCCACGATGGATATACACCCCATCCGCTGATCGCGAAGCATGGCTTAGGGCTGCTACACATCCCCCCGCTATCGGATCTACCCAACCAAGACACGCTCCAAAGCGCGCTCTCGGGTTGATGTGCACACTACGGCCATTCCCATGCGGCATCGCAGCTCAACTGTGGCGTCGTCCTGGACTACCCGCCGTCTACCGCCTTGTGCGACTTCCAATCGTGCTCGACAATTTGTTCAACAGGAGGGACAAGATGATGTGTTGTGCGCAATACCGTACTGACCGATGCGGCCATTTGTCTGATATGCAGTACGACCTGTTGTATGCTCAGTAATTGTTGCATGGACATTGACTCGAACGGGCGAGGGGAAGGTAACATGCACACGCGAGAGTACGTCGAACCTCTTATCCATTTGTGCTTGGCTTGATACTGATACTGGCTCGTTTAGGTGTGGAGGGGTGATAGGGTTGTATTTCATCGTCAAGCGATGTTCGCTGCTTTACCTTTATGCCAACAATGGGTCGTTTGTGCAGTCGCCTTACCTGGACGTACACGGAGAAGTCGATATATCGATGAGGTATGTTGGCTGGCCGTTTTTTCGGTTGTGTGCGTTTGGGTACTTGATCTGCAAACGTTTGTAGACGGGGACGGCGACAGTATATCCACGCTCCGCGATGGGAGGAAATACGAAAGACGTGGCTCAACCACGGTATTCCGACGGCCGTCGCGCGGAAGCTGGAGAGCACGGTCGACAGTGATTCGTATACGGTAACGACCCACAACGAGAGAGAGACGAAAACATGTTAAAACGAAGAGTACAGGGCATAATGGGAGGCGTAAGGTATGTCCGCCCACAACCATGCATTAAAAAACAGGGCACGTAAAGGTTGAAAAACAAAAGGGGCGCGTAAAGGACGAAAAAGAAAAAAAAACACTTTCAAACATCGGGGCACGGCGTCGACACTGGGTGTACTGTGCTGCATGCACAAGGCAATACATCCCGTCCCCTCCGCCCAACCAAAAACTGAGAGAGTAAAAATCACACGCGACGACGCACGATTCAATCCAAGACCTCGAACCGCCCCCGTTTCCCATCCCGTATTTCCCCCGCATCCTCGTCCAACCCACGCTTCTCACCAACACCCACGCCGACATCGAGACCTACCTCCATACCCTCGAACGTGGTGAACCCTTCAGCTACATGGACCCCCATCAGATTCTCGTTGCTCACGAGATCCTTGAGGATCACTTGATACCGCTCGTCCGAGAGGCCCATGCCCGCCAGTGGATTGATCCGTCCACCATCGTCATAGCTCGGCATCGTCAATGAGGATGAAGCCGCAGCGCCTACCGCGAGCGCTTCGTTGACCCCATCGTCCGACAAGGGCGGTACGCCCACCAGCGGTCTCGGTACCTTGGACATTTGTTGAATCACTTTGAGGTGCACCAAGTGTCTCTGAACACGCATCAGACATCAACCCAGGACCGAACGATACCAACACACCTCGAGCATGTCCAGCAGGCCCTCTTTTGTAAACGGTTTCGGAAGGATATCGTTCATCCCAGACGGAGAGTCACAAGGAGCTACGTGTGCGTCGGTCAACGTTCGTCCCTGGGTGGGCGGTACCACCGCGTGTATTGCTCGTGGATGACGATGCGGTGAGTCGACAATTGAGCAGCAAGTTTTTGCAGGTGTTTGGGTGCGCGATCGATGTGGCTGTGGATGGGGTTGGTGCGGTGACCAAGATGGATTTGGAAAAGTGTGGCTTGGTGTTGATGGTGTGTCTCGATACATGCGCCCTCGTCAATACTAATGCGTCGGGCGCCTACAGGACATTGTGATGCCGAAGATGGATGGCATATCCGCCATGTTATTGATAAGACGGTTTGATCACATGACGCCCATCATTTCAATGACGAGCAATTTGAAGCCGAGCGAGATCATGACGTACTACTCCGCCAATGCCACCACTTACAACATCTCCCGACCCAGAACCGGATCTTGCTGCACCCTCCCCCCCCGGAAACGTCCAATTCCCATTCCCATCCTCGACGTTGCTCCTGGGCAACAGATGCCCAAGCATAAACACCTGTAACCCCTCATGTGCATTCTGCGTAGGTGGTTCCCACACATCTGGCAGGAGTATAAACGGCTCATCACCCGACGACGTCCCAGGATCGTGCATCTGCAGATGCATCTGGGATATCCGCAATAGGGCATTTCGGCCCAAGGTGGCAGTCACGTCTGTCCCATTTGACGACGGTGATCTCGCAGTCGTGCTCGAACAAAAGGACAACCCACTCTCAGCGTGCCGAGACATCTCGTTCATCTGCACGAGACTCGCACGCATGCTCGCACCCGGACCGAGGTGCTCGCCGAGCCCCAGGACTCACTGCGCTTCTTGCGCAGGTAAGAATTGTACTTGCAAGCTCAAGCTTTGCGAAGTCTGAGTGGCACCCTGGCTCGCTTGACTTTGGCTCTGCGTGTGCCCTAGTGCTTGCAATAGCGAGGACGAGGACGATGGTGGGGGAGGTGGGGCTGGCGAAGGTACTGGTGATGGCTGCAGAAACGGACTCGGTTGCGGTTGCGAATTGGCAAAAAGTGATGCTGCTGCGGACACCGCATTCCCTGTACCTGTTGCGAAAAGGGACCGGGCAGGATGCGTGCTGGGGGTCCTGCTGTGGGAAAAGTTCGGGAGTGCAGAGGGTACGACGGGTGTTTTCGGTTGGGGCACCGGCGACGGACCAGCAGCAGTCGGCATTGGTATACCATCCTTATGTTTCGCTGATATGATAAGATAAGGTTAAGTATATGCAAGCGGAAAGGGGAGATAGACCACGAATAGAAACTCAAAATGAGGAATGTGCAAAACTATTCATCGAAGCTCGATATCGCGACCGAGGACCACACTCCAACGTGTGAACGCTCCACTGGGATCCAGCGAAAACCCAACAATAAAGCAAGAGTGAACGGACCAAGACCGAGCGACCCATATGGCTATGCAATGTCGCTTACACCCGGACCGGCACCAATTGTGCTCTGACCTTACCTGATAACCCGTCTCGTGGAGCGGCAGCAGCATCATGTCTTTGCTTGGCAATGCCAAGCATCAATGCCTCGTTAGCACTAGAGACCGAGGGTGAGTGAAGGTCATAAATATGAAGTGGGGCGAGACACACGTGTGGAGTCGCTGAACCTCGTTCTCAGCCTGTTGCAGCCTTGTCTGAAGTTGTTGTGCAGTCATCTCAAGGCACTTGAGACGAGCGGTAGCACGGTCGAGAAGTGAAGCTTTGCTTGACTTCTGGTCAGAGATGGAAAGGGCATGCTTGAGCCTGTAGTAACTGTCGTGAAGTTCATCACGACACCTCTGCCCGGACTCGACACGCCGACGACGGGTGGTCTCGCGGCAGACATTGGTGGTGTTTCCAGTGGTGATAGCAGGCTGGAAGTTGTCATCGTCGTCATCTGAATCATTGTTGCAAGCCTTGCGTATTGGGGTCTTTGCCCTTGAACGGGTAGCAGGAGGCGCGATGGGGTTGAAGTGATGAGAGCAGGGGACAGAAGGATATGGAACACTGTGGACCAACGAGGCGGAGTGGGTGCCACTGCCACGGCTGCGTCTACCAGAAATGAGGCCATCAGAGGAGAGCTCGGCACCACTGAGATTTGAATTGTAGACGGCAAGGGTGGAGATGCCGTTGTCGGGTAGGGTGTAGGGACAACCGGAAGAGGTGGAGGTGTAGTCGGCGGAGGGGGTGTAGGAGTACTCCCCGATGGTGTTAGTCAAGTTGAGGGAGTTGGAGTCAAGACGGGGAGACGAAGACAAGAGATCTGGCACTGGAGGAAAGGTGAGCCACATGTTGCAATGAGATCGGAGAGAAAGGACATACAAGTCATGGTTGAGACGCCGTAAGGGGACTGGGAGCACTGGAGGTAAGGCTTGAGGTCGGAGAGGGAGTCATGAGCAAAGGGGACATCCATGGAGGTGGGTCCGCGAGGGTGGATTCCGTGGCGTCGTAGAAATGCAGAGATGAAAGCTGGAATACGAGGGGATCAGATGTGAGGAGACACCAGTCGGCTGAGGGGGGGAGGACCTATTAATACGTGAAAACAACAAAGAGCCGGCATTATCCACAGGCGACGGCAGCAGCAAAGCATGTCAACCCGGGCAGCCAGGCGAACCGCCAGATGACATAGAGGGCACGCGTAGATGGGCTGGTGGGCTGCACAGCAAGTCGCGTGACGGACGAGGATGGCCCAGATATCCACTACATCAGTTTTTACTCTGACATATCTATCTCGCTTGAAACTAAATTACTTCTAACAATACGACGGCAGCGCGGCAGTAGAAACCAGTCCTGTCCAAGTTGCGAAAGGTGTTGTGGGTTCGCTCCACTTAGATATAGAAAGTCATTCCATGGAGAGCAACCGAAGCTCAAGTCTACCTGATTCCGATTCTATCTCTTGGTATGTTGAAGGTGATCTTTCAGCCCGGTCTTCCGTCCATGGTCGATCAATAGATGGTGATGGTTCCCCCTCCGAGGACCTGCAGCAGGGCATCTCTTCATTACTCAGTTCTGTACGCCTTCTAAGCACACAGATTGATGTGTTGAGCAGATCTCTTCCCACTGAGGGGTATTCTTCAACGCAACCGCCCCATGCCTCTCATTCCCCATTCTTCGGTTCTCGTCCAGCCTCTAGTGTCGAGACAACGCCCATGTCTCACCACTTTCCCCATACTCCCCAGAAAGCTTATCTCCAGCCATTCCGTGTTCTTCCCCTGTCAATTACTACTCGGAGCCACAAGCTGGAACGGCTGCAGCCTTGACTGATGAGTCTCGCGGGATCGTCAACAAACAAGATGTGGAATTTGAAGAACATGTGTTCGCGTTCTCTGTGCATACAGACAGGTTCGTGCTTGTGATATCCCCCACCTTTCTGCTGACTATTCCGTAGCTCTTCAATGGTTCCAATCGAGGGAAGTGAACCTCGAGCTGACAGAGACATCGGCTCTGACCTGCGGGATGAATACTCCACTCACACCTAGGGCATCTACTCCGGGCGCCAGAGGGTCTGGTGTAGGTCCCCATTTTTTTCTCCCTTCCAAACCCGTTTTCGAACCCCTTTGGAAACATGCATTTCCTTTTTTGGTAATAGCCCCTATTTTCAGTCAGACATCCAACAAGTCGTTGATACCTGCCTGTCATATTATCCATGGTATGGGCTGGCTGCCAGTGGTACTACCATTGTGGGTATGGCAGTAACTGGCCACATCAGCCAACACTGTCACATGACTGGCCAACAACCTAAATCATGATCATCACTCCCACCACATACAGGTTTTGTACACACCCCAGGGTGTGACTGGAGGGTCTGTCCACATATTCTGCTTGTTACACATACATCACTGGATCATCAATGTGTGAACAGTAAGAATAGAAAAACTGGTAGTGCTGTGACTTGTCAGATGTCTGACCAAAAATAGGGGCTATTACCAAAAAAGGAAATGCATGTCCAAAGGGGTTTGAAAATGGGTTTGGAAAGGAGAAAAAAAATCAGGCCATACATGTACATCTGATATGATCAGCCAGTACCACCACCACCAGTATAACCTCTAGATCATGCATTGCCATGTATGCCTCCTCCTGCACTTACATAGCTATACTGCAAATATTCATGGGAATCCTGCTTAGCCTTGTTGGAACAAACAAAGTACATAGATTCACTTCACCACATCCCAGTGGGCCTGTCCATAGTTGGATGAAAACCATGAGACTTGTAATATAGCATATGAGACATCCAGGCAAGTGCCAAGCACAGCATACATGAGTGATCCGACTGCCTCCTGATATGGTATATGCTGCATTGCTGTGTATTCAGTGGCCATCTGCAGCAACTGACTGGTGGATAGCCTGGCACTTGGATCCATTGGGATTGAGATTGGTTTCAACTTGTTGAAGTTGAAATGGCAGAGTATGGACTCAATGTATGTTTTCTGGGATAGAGTGAGGGTGCATTCATCCTGGTCGTGCATTATCTCAATACCAAAGTAACCAGTGGAGCTCACTGAGGTTGGTTACCTTGACAAACTTGCTGAGATGTCATTTGACAGTGTTGACCAGCTCCAGTGTGGTAGCAGCTATGGTACAGTCATCTACATGTATGACAATGATGGTTAGCACAATGTCTGCTCATTTTATAAAAACAGCTTGGTCTACTTTGCATTGCTTAAAGTGTAACTTGACAACCAGTATCTCTACTAGCCATTGGTACTAGTGGCATGCACTTTGCTTTAGTTCATACAGCATCTTGCACATGTAGACTATCTTGTCACTACTTAGTTTTCTGTTGAGGTATGTGCCTTTGATGTCTACTTGGTGGAGTTTGAGGTTGTTGTGGGCAGTGAGAGCAAGGACAGTGTCATATCCCGGAAATTCAGTAAGTCCAACCCTGGTCCTCCGGACCAACTCCGTTTCTGTACATACGAACTCCAGCGTGTTCCCGCTATAGATGTGACCCCTGACCTTCGGACTCTGTCCATACAACTTACGATATTAGTTACATTCCATTTTCTGATCTCCATAAATACTAGTCCTGCTGCATGTTCCCCTTCAAACCTGTGTTCCGCTTGGGAACACAGCTCCGGCACATATATAAGCTCTCTGTACTACTCCTGTATTTCCTTAGTTTGAATATCAACTTAGTCTAACTCCTTCCCTCCGCTCAAGTCTTGAAGACTCTCTCTGAAACCTCTGCTCGACTTGACGTCTAGTACGTCTTAAGTCTATCTCCGACCCTCAGTAAATTCCAGATCAACAGGACTCCTAGCAAGGGCGCACCACGTATGGTGAAGCCAAGTCCCATCTGCTAGACAACTCCAGAGTTCCAGAGTTTGTTCTCCCCTTGGAGTTTACCAGTATTTAACAGTATATTTGAACTCCCACTTGTTACAAGTCTAACCTATGGCTACACACACTACCAGATCCCAAACCTGCGCCCTAGGCGCAAACCCTCCACCATCTCCCTGGTACAATCCCCTTAGCATCTTCAGAAGCAGTCGTTGAGGCCCTGAACTCGTTGACCAATTCCACGGATTCTCCGTGTGACATACGCCATCCACCTCTCAGGTGCGTCCTGCTCCGGAGTCTCCGACTCCTGGAGCACACATCGTTGAGCTCAACCTCGACGATAACAGGACAAAATCATCCTCTCAGCCAAGCCAGCACTCGAGCCAAAGAGCACAGGACTTCCGCATCCCCGAGGACAGTGATGCTCCGGGTGACCCAGATCCCAGAGATGACCCATTCAACGATGACCCCTATTTCCCCGGTGATGACAACGATCTGCCTAACGACTCCAACAATAAGCATGTCCCATGAGATACCCTCGCTCTTCTCGCAAGTGCCATCCAAGGCCTTGCCTGCTCCACACATCGTCCCACCTCCAACTCTACCCCCCGCACTAAAGTCCGAGAACTGGACCAGTTTGATGGGACTGAACCCTGCAAACTCCGGGTTTTCCTAGTGCAATGCAAATTAAACTTCCAAGACCGCCCCAAGGCTTTCAGTACTGACCGCACCAAAGTCACATTTGCACAGTCGTACCTAAAGGGTATGGCCCTGGAATGGTTTGAACCGGACCTCCTCCAGATGGAAGACCCCACACTCCGCCCTCTCTGGATGGACAACTACAAGGAGTTTGTCCTCAAACTCCAGACCAACTTCAGTCCGCATGACCCCATTGGAGATGCAGAGCACCAGCTCAACCACTTGTCCATGAAGGACACTCAGCATATCAACAAGTACGTCATCAAGTTCAATAGGATTGCTTTGCAAGTCCGTGGTTATGGAGAAGGTGCCCTCTGGCACCATTTCTACAATGGTCTGCCGGACCACATCAAAGATGAAATCTCCCGCATCAGTAAACCCCCAACCCTCTCCGAACTCCAAGTTCTCGCTCAGGCGATCGATGTGTGCTATTGGGAGCACAAGTCCAAGATTAGCCGACAAATGAAGAACACCAATCAATCCTCCGCATCCAAGTCCGACAAACCCTCCACTCCCACGCCTTCCACACCTCGCCCCTTCAATGGTGGCTCCAAGGACTCTAAGGAGTCAAAAGGCAAAGGAGCATCCACCTCCGCAGCTCCAAAACTGGACTTGTGGTCTAAACTAGGGAAAGACGGCAAGCTAACCAACAAGGAGCGCAAATGCCAGTTTGACAACAAACTGTACATGTTCTGTGGACTTGCTGGCCACATGGCTAAGGACTGCCCCAAGTCTACATCTTGGGCAGCCAAGGGCCACGCAGCGACCACAACTCCGGAAGCTAAACCGGAGGCCTCCACCTCAGAGACAAAAAAATAGCCTGTGACCTCCATGACTCCACATGGACTGGAGGTTGCGTTGAACCCACCCGTGCACCCAAGGAGATCCGTCTCAATGCGTCTGCTCTTTCAGATCCTAAGTCACTTATGCCCTCCGTTTCTTTAGTATCATATCCGATCCCTCCATTTTCCATGCTTGTAGACTCTGGATCCTCCAACTGTTTTATTGATACTTCCTTTGTTAATAAACATGGACTTTCTACCTACCCCGTGCCCCCGCTTCAACTCTGCCTCTTTGATGGGACATCCAACAGCACCATTACCCGAGCCATCAATCTCTCCATCTGTTTTGCAACCGGTGATATCACTCCGACAATGTTCTACGTCACTCCGCTGGACTCTACCTGTTCCCTTGTTCTAGGACACAACTGGCTCACCCAACACAATCCATTGATTGACTGGGTTACGAGCAGTATCTCTTTCCATGCACCTGAACAGAGCATGCCAGCACCCCCGAGCTCTCCTCCGCAGCCTCCGGAATCACTTTCTCTGGCTGATCCCATCCCATCTGATCCACCGCGTTTCTCCGACCACAAGGCTCCGCCTATCGTGCTCGTCAGTGCACCTGCCTTCACACTGGCTTGTCGCCTTGAAGGCTCTGTACAGTTTAGCCTGCAACTCCACCCCCAGGAGAGTGATCTCCGCTCCGCCTCCCTCACTCCTCCGGAACAGGTTGACCTCTCCACTGTCCCTCCAGAATATCACGACTTCCCCGATGTGTTCAGCAAGAGCAAGGCCTCTATGCTTGCTCCACATCACGAACATGATCTGAAGATCAACCTTGAGAAAGGAGCATCCCCTCCACTGAGCACCACCTACTCCCTTTCCCCTTCCAAACTTGGCTCACTCCGCTTGTTCCTCGATGAGCACCTAGCAATGGGGTTCATCCATCCCTCCTCCTCTGCTCACGCTGCTCTGGTCCTCTTTGTCCACAAGAAGGATGGTTCACTCCGTCTTTGCGTCGACTTCCAAGGACTCAACAAGGTCATGAAGAAAGACCACTACCCACTCCCCCACATCTCCGACCTCCTAGACGCTCCGAGCCGTGCCAAGATCTACACCAAAATCGACCCCCGGCATGCGTACCACCTGGTCTGCATCGCCGAGGGAGATGAATGGAAGACGTCCTTCCAGACGCACTATGTGTTACGGTTTTACCCGTAACAAGTAACTCCAACCTGAGACGCTACTCTTCAAGAGTCCTTGAAGACGATGACCGAGTCGAGGTCGGTGTCGAGGACGATGTTGACGAGAGAGAGAGAGCGAGGAAGCGAGTTTACAATGACCACCTGGTCAAGGGAACCGAATAGTCTACCAAGAGCTCTTGTCGAGCAGAGAACCCAGGGTATGAATAAGTAGATTCTGGTTAGAGATAAGTACAAGCTCAGCTCGAACTTATATACTAGTACTGTGGTTTAGGGCCGGTCTAACCAGATATAGTAATAGAGATCTAGGGTAGGTCAAACCGTGTCCGAGACGCGTCGCGTCGCGTATCACATGATGCAAGGAAGAAACCGGAACGGGTATAATAGGATCAAAGATCGGGTGATCTAGGATCGATGTGGCAATGCTCGGGTGAGATAGGATCACGAGGCAGTGTGTCGGAAGATCTAGGATCTGTGAGGCGATGAGCCACAGCCCAACCGTGAGGAGTCAGATCAGGGGATGATCCAGGGAAACTCCAGGGAGGATCTAGTCCTTGTGTAGCTCGGAAACGCTATGTTCTGGGGGAATGTCCAGTCGAATCAAGAGCCCATCCGAGGCGTAAGGCCAGGGATTGTCCGTTAGAGGGGAAAGTGATCGTAGCCGCGAGTCTGATCGTCGAATACGATCTGGTAATACAATGGGGAGTCCATGATAAAAGAGGAAAAGTCGTGGTGCTGCCAGAGCACGTGGTCGTGAGGGAGTCATGGGTGACAAGTGTCACAAAACCGTAACACTATGGCTCCTATGAGTGGCTAGTCATGCCATTCAGTCTTACCAATGCCCCTGCGGCATTCCAGCAGTTCGTAAATACCATCTTTGCTGATCTCCTTGATGTTTGCGTCATAGTCTATCTGGACGACATCCTTTTCTACTCCAAGGACAAGGCCTCCCACAAGGAGCATGTCTGAGAAGTCCTCCGACGACTCCACAAACATGGACTTTATGCTAAGCCAGAAAAATGTGAATGGTCCACTGACACCACCGAGTACCTAGGCTATAACATCTCTCCCTCCGGTCTGTCTATATCTCCGGACAAAGTTCAGACTGTGAAGGAATGGCTAGAACCTCGGAAGGTCAAGGATATCCAATCCTTCCTTGGATTCGCAAATTTCTACCATTGCTTTATAGTGAATTACTCTGATATCGTCGTTCCTTTAACCTGCCTTACCCGCAAAGGTACTCCCTGGAACTTCTCCAACGACTGTCACTCTGCCTTCCACACCCTGAAGGAAGCCTTCACCACCACTCCGATCCTTACCCATTGGGTTCCGGACGCTCTGCTGATCATAGAAATTGACGCCTCTGATTATGCTATAGCTGGCATTCTTTCCATCTGCTGCCCAGATGAAGAAATTCAGCCTGTCGCTTTCTACTCACAGACACTTTCTGCTCCGGAACTCAACTACGACACCCACAATAAGGAACTCCTCACCATCCATGAGTCTTTTCAGACTTGGCGGCACTATCTTGAAGGCTCTGGCACTCCAATCGACGTCGTCACAGACCACAAGAACCTAGAATACTTCGCGACCACCAAACTCCTGACCCGCCGGCAAGCCCGGTGGTCGGAGTTCCTCTCCCAATTCAATATGGTCATTCATTTCCGTCCCGGTCGCCTCAGCGCGAAACCTGACTCCCTGACTAGACGCTGGGACGTCTATCCCAAAGAGGGGGATAAGGACTACACTCGCGTCAATCCGCACAATTTCCACCCCGTATTCACTCAGGAGCAACTCATTTCGTCCCTCCAAGCCACTTACCTCGCAGCTCCAGTACTCCAAGCTAGCACCCTCTTTGATGTGGAACAACTCCACAGTGATATCCTTTCTGCGCTTCCCACAGATCCTCTAGCCGAACTCCACATGTCTGACCCTGCTGACTCTCGTTGGTCAGTCGATGAAGATGGTTTCCTCCGTCTCAACAAGCGTATCTACGTCCCCGACACTAATGACCTCCAACTCTGAGTACTCCGGTACAAACATGACCATCCGCTCTCTGGACATTTTGGCCAGAACCAGACTTTGGAACTGATCTGTCACAAATACACCTGGCCAGGAATCAGGACATTCGTCAAGGAATATGTTTCCTCCTGCACATCCTGTGCCCGTGCGGAGGTTTCAAGGCACCGGCCCTATGGATTATTGAAGCAACTCCCCATCCTGGAGAAGCCATGGAACTCCATCTCCATGGACTTCATCAAACAGCTCCCTACGTCCTCCGGATACACCGCCATCCTCATCGTTGTGGACCGCCTATCCAAGCAATGCATATTCATCCCGA
This sequence comes from Boletus rufocinnamomeus, assembly GCA_038092675.1. Lineage (NCBI taxonomy): Eukaryota > Fungi > Basidiomycota > Agaricomycetes > Boletales > Boletaceae > Boletus > Boletus rufocinnamomeus. Next base: position 392 of record JBBPQV010000824.1, on the reverse strand, counting down.
CGCATGACACAATCACATCTCTGGAGCTCGCAAAGCCCTTTCTACTCCATGTCTTTTCTAAGCATGGAGTTCCTTCCCACATTACCTCCGATCGAGGTACGGAGTTCATATCTCACTTCTTCCGCTCACTCAGGAAAGCCCTCAATATCCGTCTCCACTTCACCTCTGGTTACCACCCCGAAGGAGATGGCCAGACAGAATGCATAAACCAGACTCTTGAGCAGTACCTCCGAGTCCATTGTAATTACCAGCAAGACAACTGGTCCAAACTCCTGCCTTTAGCGGAGTTCGCGTACAACAACGCTCCGAGTGCTACTACCAGAGTTTCACCGTTCTTTGCCAATAAAGGCTATCACCCCAATGTCACCATCCATCCCAAGTGCGACCTCACC
>JBBPQV010000823.1:0-15001 GCA_038092675.1 Boletus rufocinnamomeus | reverse complement strand
CATGTTCCCCTCCCCCCGTGACCTCCTCCCCATCTTCTACTGCCCACTCTGTCCCCCCGCTTCCCTCCTCGCCGCACCCACAACCCTCCGCTGTGGCCACTCTCTATGCGCCCGCCATCTCCGCTCCCCGCTCTGCCCCATCCCCGGCTGCTCCACCCAGCAGCATTCCGTCACCCCCAACATACCCCCCGCCTCCCGCGTCGCATTCCACCCCGCACCCCTCTCCGCCCAGAACCTCTCCTCCGATGCCTCCCCCCGCGGTCTAGACGTCCGGATGAACAACATCATCCACCTCCTCCATGTCGAAAACACCCCACAAGATCTCCCCGTCCGCTTCCCCGACCCATTCGGCAGTTCCGATGACGACTCGGATCCCGACGACCCCTCCGTGCCTCTCCCATCCTCCTCCGATCCCGACCTCCCTTCCCGTCACACCCACCCTCACCGCCACCGCTCGGATGCTGCGTCATCATCCCCCGTCCATTCCCCCCACGACTTTGAGAAAGCCCTCGCCACCGAGCTCACCTGCGAGATCTGTTTCATGTTGCTCTACCAACCAGTCACCACTCCCTGTCAACACGTGCGTCTCCCTCCTCACCCCTCCATCCAGATCTCACCTCCCACAGACTTTTTGTGCAAAGTGTCTCCAGCGTTCCCTCGACCACAGCATGCTTTGCCCTCTCTGTCGCCAAGAGTTTCCCGGTTTCGCTTACTTCCAGGAACATCCCCACAACAAAATCATTCTTTCCCTCGGTGAGCCTGTTCCTACATTTCATGCATCCCTATTCACCCATTCTCCTTCAGTCCTCAGAGCTTTCCCCGACACCTATGCTAGCCGCGGCGATGCAATGGAACACGAAGAACGCGATGCTCGCTTGGACACGCCCATATTCGTCTGTCAACTTTCATTCCCGGGCATGCCCACCCTCCTCCACTTTTTCGAGCCCCGCTACCGCTTAATGCTCCGCCGTTGTCTCGAGAAACCTTCTCCCACTTTTGGAATGATCATGCCCCCTCGCGCCGCCCCGATCCCTGGCCATGGTGCAGGTGCAGGCTCCGAGTTTGGCACCATGCTTGAAATCAAGAGCGTTCAGATGCTTTCCGACGGCCGTAGCATGGTCGAGACCCGGGGAACCCATCGCTTCCGAATACTAGAGCAAGGCTCCCTGGACGGTTATATGATCGGGAGGGTCGAGAACATCGACGACTACGACGACGATCTCGCCGAATGGGCAGCCCAAGACGACGACGGTGCATCTTCGTCTTTCCACCCCGCACATGTCGATATTCGCCCTCCCTCTCCTCAATTTTCACTCACTCGAATAGTACACCGCATTTCTCCTCCTCCGTCGCCCGTTTCTACCACTTGCTCTCAAGATTCAACCTCATCTCGTTCATTTCAACACTTCTTTTCTACTCCAGCACTCTTGGCGACCTGTCACGCATTTTTGAGCCAACTCCGTGCGGGGACGGCTCCTTGGGTTGTCCAGCGACTGAATTACACTTATGGACCGCAACCTCCCGATACTGATCCTGGTGCGTTTTCCTTCTGGATGGGCATGGTTCTCCCCATAGATGAACATGAGAAAGCAAAACTTTTGCCCGTGAAGAGTGCGCGTCTGAGGTTGAGAATGGTGGTCGGTTGGATCGAGCAACTGAACAGCAACTGGTCAGTTTTCATACTTCCTTCCACGGCAAGTGCCATTGATAGACCCTCTAGGTGGTTTACGAGTGGTTGCATTGTGCTATAGACCCCACCACATGAGTTCCCATCTCCGTTCGTCTTATATGTAGTCCACAGCTTCCTACTTTATCTCTGCGGTCACACTAGGCTATCCTTCAGTCGCCATCTACCATTTTTAACTGTATCCCATCTTCTGGCATTGTGCATCACCTCACTCGTCTTTTTATTTTTCTTTTGCATTTGTTGCATGTCCGTGTAGTAGTCTGCAAGCGTGACTCTCATTGATTGAGTCACATTGCTGTCACGATCCGTCACATTTACTTTAACCTGTCTGGTGATGCATGTCTGAGATTGTCTACCTGTCATGGCGAGGCCGAGCGGGGGTCCGCCATTGCATCTGTTAATGCCAACAGTCCGCTCGCCGACACCGCACCCAGCGACCTCTTCACCTTCTGTCCCACCGACCCGTTCTCCACGCGTGAAACCCACGACCGGCCGATTATCTGGTGTCCGTTCCCGCTCAGGCTCCACGGCTACCTCCGTGGACAAGTATGGTCTTGCATCCTTCCCGGGGATTTGGAACACCGAGCAGGGAGATGTCACGGATGGAGAACGCTGGATTGGGCGCAAGTGCCGATTCGAGATCGTTATCGAGCGAATGGAGCTCGTAGGTTACCAGGTGTATGCTGTGGAGAAGTGGTGAGTGCATGCACCGGCGCGTAGGGCTTGTCGTCCGACAGTCCTTCAGGATAGTGGAGCGTACGCGACAAGTGACCGTGCTGACAGTGTACACCGGTGATCCATCGCACAAGGCACGTCTCAGCACTGGCCGCAATCCGTCTCGTGTTTGACGAGCGGTTGTACTAGATCGCTGTAACTGCACTCAGTCCTGTCTCAACCATGACCTCTGCGGAGGCTGAGGCAGAGTTCAAGGCAGCTGTACAACACCTGCGCAAACAGGATGGTGCACGGCCCAGAGAAGTGACATCTCCACAGGTGCTCTTCCATAACGTGCGTGCTCATGGATGAATAGACACCACAGGGAACACTCATGGTGACTTCGCTCGCTCACTTCCGCTCGGATTACACCATTGTGCACATCCCTAATGGCGACTTCCTCGCTGCGCAAGAACGGCTTTATTCGAACATCAATCTGCTTCGCATGGGGTGTAGCGGTCGGAGTGCAGTCACCCTCGAGGAACCAAGGTACCCATATGTCCTTATTCCGTGGGCATGCTCGACCAAGCTTTCTTGGTAGCGATACAACGAAAGATCGGTTCAAGTCGACGTATTTCCTGTCCGATGGACCACCACCTACTGGCGCCTTTCGATCCAAATCGCACTCTCGCACACACACGCACTCGTATCCACAACCTGTCACTGCGCTTTCGCCTGTTGTTCCCGAAGCCTCGACACTCCCTTCGCCACCTTACCCAATGAATGCTATTAACCTCACTCATCCCAATGTATCGCAGACCGGTGCCGTTGTCACGCCAGGACCATCGCGGCATCCACACTTTACGACCTATGTGCTCGAGCTGGTCAAGCTCCTACAGGCAGCACTTGCGATATGTGGCATGTTTCCCTTGGCACCTTCGTATACCCCGGCAGCAGCCTTTGATGGGTTGCTTTGTGATGTAACCATTGATGGATTACGTAGATGGGTCGCCGAGATCGGTGAAAGTTTGGTTGGCTTAGAGGTGTGTCCTTACTTGCATAGGTATCGTGTGTATAGTGCCAACTTACCCGGGTACAGTCGACAGAGCGTATCGCAGATCCCAGTGTGATCGCTGTGCTTTTATCGTTCGTTCTTTCGGCGCGTAACAAGCTTGCAGCCTGGGTACCGACTATCACCAAAGACCCCTTTCTTCATCCTCACGAGTTTCTGCATGTTTTGTCGTCGTGGGTACACTCTCAGACCATCGCGAGCAACGGTAGCACACAGACGCTCCCAATTCTAACCATGTCCATGCAATCCGGGAACTCCAATCCGGGGCTTGGAAGCGGATACATATCGTTGAACGCGTCGCCTCCCATACCAAGCCAGACATTCACTCCTCCAACCACTCTATCGACGGTAAACTCTTCTTCCTCGACGGGCAGCCCCTTCACCCATTATCCATCGCCGCATCTTCCGACTACTGTCCCCAACTCTGCTTCGACGGTCGTGCCTACATCCATCACCTATCTCACGCTCGCCTTGCACAAGTCGTTGCTTTCCCAGCATGATGCTAAAATCCGACATTCGGACTCCCGGAAGGTCCATCGTGTTATCCTGTCGAAACTGGATCCAACCTCCGACTCCGAGGCGACGGATGAGGAGAGGAAATGGCTTGGAGGGCGCGTTATGGGCCTGGTAGGACGAGTGGGCGTGAGTGGGTCGGGAGGTGGGCCAGGTTCTGTCGGTGCACCTACCACTGATTTGGGACTGTTCATTCGAGAGATTGTCAGTGGCCGCGAGCGCGGGCGCGGCAAGGAACGTGAAAAGGAAAAGGATGTAGAGAGGGAACGGGACAAGGAGAAGTTGGGCAAGGATGGGGAAAACTTTAAAGAACGCACGGATGAGAAGGAAAGAGTTGGAGGTAGCTTGAAGGCGTTGTGGTCTGGCAAAGTCGAGGTCCTCGGAAGGATGCGAGAACGTGCGGAAGGAAGAGGGGTCTACCGGGGGATAGAGCGCGAGAGGGAGATAGATAGGAGTTGGGAGAAGGACAAGGACAGACTCACATCGAGCGACGTGGACGACCCCGTGATGAAGAATCTTGGCGACGACGAACTGGCTTTTGGAGGGGCATGGTCAGGAAAGGTGCAGAAACGACTGGAGATGTGGACAGGGTAAGTTTCCAAGCATCATTATCGAACAAACATTGTCTTGATGCACACAGGATCAACCGCTCCAAGAAATCGGTCGACCTTTCGTCTCCCGCCAAACCTGGGGGACGTATGTCGTCTGTTGCTATTCCGCTGTCCACGCAGTCGTCATCGTCAGGGCACGTGCACCCAGCCTCAGAGCTCCGGGGTCTTGGAGTTCCTGCTGTCGTGTTATCACAGTAAGCCTCTGCCTGTTTGCCCGTGTTTTCATATCATTCTTAGCCCCCAAGCGCAGTGATAATGGAGATGAGGACGAACTCTTGAGTAGTGGACAGGTGTCACCCGCATGTACGTTGTTCGACGGCTTGCGCGAGGGTTATGGATTTACCACCAATGGACCTTTCGGTCTTCAGCTGTCTCACGCACTCACAACCCTTTCACTTTCGGTGCCTCTACGGACGTTAGTTCTGCCAACCTCGTTGGTATCGAGATTGAGCAGCGACTCGGCGATCCTCTGGCGCAGCGAAGGCATGGCTATGACAGCGGAATAGGCGAAAAGGGACCAAAGGTTTCGACCTGGAATGAATGGGAGCATATCATAGGAGGCCGTGGAGAGGCGTGGTGGAAAGCACGGGTTCCACAAGAAGACATCGCAATGAAGGGAAGCAGAGTGGGCCTGCGCCGGTCTAGACGGTGTGTCTCCTTGAATGCGTTCGCCAAGTTGATCGCTGAGATGTGATCTGTTGACTGACAAAAAGACATACTTTTCACGATCTTCCTTCTGTGCAGCACATACCCGTGCTGCGTACGGACTGGATGCGCATAGATGTCGAGCTGTGCGGACAGATTCTTATGATGCGGAGGCGAGAGGCACATCTGGAAGGGGTCGTAAAGTGTCTCGAGGTTTGGACGCCGTTTTCATTTTCAGTATCAGTGGTTGACGCGGCGAATAGTACCTTACAACGACCCTTGCCCATGGTTCGACTGCGCTTCGCAATGCACATACAGCACACAAACCCATGATCGATGCACTCACCTCCCACCGTCCTGCTGTGCCGGTTGGCACAGCTGCCACATCCCCCACATCTGCGATCTCGCCCACCTTGCCTGCATTACTGCCGTCCGCATTCCAAGCCCACACTCCACCGGGCCTCACCCCTGTCGTGGCTGCGCTTCACGCGCTTCCGGTAGTTCCACCTGTGCCAGCTCTCCAGTACGAAGCCGCGCAGCTGAGAGTGGACGACATGTGGGCTTCAACGAGGGAGGCGAGGAGGAAGGTATGGGAGCTGCGGAGCGTCGTGTTCGGGAGGGAGAATGTACTGAGTGTTAGTGGACATGGACCCAGCGCGGTCAGAGAGGAGACGGGTCCGAGGGGACGAAGGACGGGCAAGGGCAAGGGACGACGGCGATGGACGTCTCAATGGAGGCTTGATGGCGCAGAGTGTCCCGTGGACGCCTTGGGACGAACGGAATCGGAGGCAGAAGAAGAGAGGGCGATCGTTGCGGACGGAGAACGCTCGGAGGGTGAAGATGAGACAGAGAGCGAGCGGGAATTTGGTGTCGAGACGAAGGGCGCGCTAGGAGATGGCATGGAAGAAGGGGAGAGGGAGGCGATGGGTCCGATGTGGTTATTGCGGGTGTTTATGAGTTGGGGAGCAAGATTGGGGATCGTGAGAGGTGAAGCGGACGTGTGTGGGCCGAGTGTGCCTACTACAAGGGAACCCTCACCTGGGGACGGTCGTGTTGGGGTTGGTGGGTCTTGATCCGTCATTACCTATTCGATACCAGGGCGTGTACTTATGGAGAGTGTATCACACATGAATGAAGGGTTTAAACGTGCAACTCTATGATTGAAAACCTGAAACTAGGATGTAGCGAAAATTATGTTACCACCGGAGGTAAGGGGCAAGGATGAGGGGGGAAGCTATGCCTTGCGGACGACCTTGCCCTGAGATTTTCTGACAGCGCGTTTGTGGGTGCGCTCGAGAAGCTGGTACATGATTGGGATATGAGACGGAAGAGGAGAGCAAGAGAGAAGAACAAGACCTTTTTCTGTTCGGCGGCGCTAAGCTTTGCAATCCTATCTTGCTCGGCCTTGCGTTTGGCAGCCTTTTTCCCTTCGGCAGCCTAGAGCAAGGATGAGGAGAGTGGTGGACGGTGAGAAGAGAGGGACAGACCTCCTCCCTCGTTTCCCTGATCTCTTCCTCTTTGATTTCCTTTTCGACGTCTTCTCTCACCTTTCTTATCTTTGTCCTTGTCTCTGGGCGCAAGACGACTTTTCCGGCTGCCATTGAATCGACGAGAGCGAAGACGACGTCGGCGAGGGGGAGGATGTCGTTGGCGTGTTGGGGATCGGGAAGGTTGACGTCGAGGAGGACGCGCTTGGTGGAGTGTTTTTGTGCGACGTAGGAGGCAGTCGATTGGGGCCTTTCGTCGGGCTGGTCAGTAATGGAGAGGGAGCGGAGGTAGGTGAGGAAGGGGGGCGTTGCGAGGAGGGTGGAGAGGGTGGTGGAGGGGCTGAGATGAAGTTTGAAGAGGGCATCAGTGACGTCTGCAAACTCGGACATGAGAGAAAAGGCGGGGGGGAGAGAGGGGTGTTCGGCAGTGCGAGTGAATGTCTGTGAAAAGCGTGAGGAGATGAAGGAGAGCGAGGAAAAAACGGACGAGATCCCAGCGATTGTCCTTGATGGTAGTGAGCTCGGACTTGTTTACGACGGCCCATACAAAGTCTGGGAGTGCAGCGGCCGCGTCGGGATCGAGGTGGAAGTCGAGTGTGAGGTGGTCGCGGGGGTGGTAGCGGAGGTCGTAGAGCTGCCAGAGGGACTGGAAGATCAAATGGAGGGGGTCCTGGCGGGGGACGAGGGAGAGGACGGTGTGGAGGGAGGCGAGGGCACGCCTGCCTGTGGAGAAGACGAAAAAGTCGGTTGGGCCATCTGAGATGAGGCCGGAGGAGGAGGCGGGGGCGGAGAAGTTGTGGGCGAGGATGGGGTGGAGGGCGTTGTAGAGGGCGTTGGCGGTGCGCTGGTTGCGACGCTTGCCGTAGAGGGCGAGGGCGAGATAGAGGAGCACGCCGAGGAGGAGACAGGCCTGTGGGACGAAAACTGTGGAGAAATGAGGAACGGCTTGGATGGGAAAGAAAAGACGAACTCGCGGGTCTGAATACGAGGAAACGCCAGCGGAACTGTGTGCCCGAGTAGTCTTCGTGGAGAAGGGGAGGAGGGGGCGAGAAGAGGGCGAGAAGAGACATGGGATGAGGTGCAGTTTCTGGGGCGGGATCGAAAGAAGCACGTCGTCGACAACCACCATCAAACAGCCAAACTTTGAAGGCAAGTTCCCCTCCCTCTCCTCCCTCTCAACCAGCATGGACCCATCCGCTTTTCTCATAAACCCTGCCATGTTCCCCCCCATCCAGATACACATGCAGGAATGTCCGTCTCGTCTCATACTACTTCCACACTCACACCCGCTTAGGGCCAGAACTACCCAACAGACTATGCACAATTCGTCCTCGACGTCCTCGCCAAGATGACCCGCGACTCAGGCGCAATCGACCAGGCCGTCCTCCGACGCGCCATCGGTCTCGCCTCCTCCTACCTCGTCACAGACGCCTCCACCAACCCCGACGGGGGCATCGCAACATGGCAGACCGGCCTCAACAGGCTCGTCGACCTCGTCGTCGTCCTCCACCACCGCGGTGAGCTCGAACTCGACACCGTAAACGAGGCGTCCAAGGCCTGTTCCGAGTGTTGGAGTGTCGCAGCCACCTGGCGTGGGATGGAAGAGTGTCGTCAGGGTGTCAAGGAGGTCGCCGGGAAGCTCAAGAAGCTGCTCGACGAGCCCAACAGGCGGACGTACCAGGGCCAGAAAGTCTATACACCCAATAGCCAGTAGTCCCTATTAGATCACGTAATCCACTTTTGCGCTTCCTCCTCATCCTTCCATGTCCCCTCCTCCCCGTCCCGACCGTCCCCTCCCCGACCTGCCCCCCGACCTCACCCCCCTCCGCGCCCACTACCTCAAAAAGTCCCTCGTCCTCCTCCAGCTCCGCAGAGAGCTCGCCGATCTCTCCTCCGCCCCCGCCGACAATGCCTCCGCACTCGCCTACCTCGGCCCCCCCTTTGCACCACCCCACTCGCGCACGACCAGGCTCGATCTCCCCTTCCTCAAGTACATCTTCCGCCACTTTGTCCTCTCCTTCCCCTTCTTGGCCGCCGCCCCAAACGACTTTTACTCCGACAAGCTCCAGCCCTTTGTCGACAGCGTAATCGCACGCAATCTCTCCCCATCCTTCCTCGACGACTCCGATTCACAGGATCCCGCTTCCCGCAAACTCATCGCCAAGGTCGAGCGCAATCTCGCCATGTTCTTCTCCTCCGCCATCAAGCTCGACGAGCCAGAGGACGTCCTCAGGCTCTCCCAGGCTGACCTCCGGTCCCTCGAGCGTGCTGTCAACAAGCGTCTCGCAAAGCGTAATCCCCGCTCCACCCTCTTTCATGTCAACATCGTCTCTGTCCGCACAGTAACAGACAGGGGCCGCGTCAGGTCTCGTGTGCACGAGGTATGCGCCCCTCTTCTCATCCCTCACAACGTTCGAACCCCCTCCAGGAGTTCCTCATTCGCACAACCCTCTCTCACGACAGACAAGTGTGCGTTTCCCGCCGCTACGGCGATTTCAAGACGCTTGTAGAGGAGGTCTGTCCTTTATTCCCCTCTCCACTTCCCCTCTCACACCTTTCAGCTCCGCAAAGCCCACCCCGACTCTATCGTGCCATCCCCACCCCCCAAGGACCGCACAGCGGTCGATGTCCCCATCTCTCCTACCACCGCCACACCATCAGACCCTACATTCTCCCCCGAAAACCCCCTATCAGACTTCCTAGCCCAGGATCCCTCTGTCCCCGGCAGCTTTTATGCCACCCAGTCGAATGGTGAACGTCTACCACCCCGTCTCTCTAGAGAGAAGAACCGCCTCACTCTCCGCGCTTATCTCCATACATTGCTCGCAACCCCTCCCTTCTCCTCTTCGCCCGTCCTCCGTTCATTCCTCTTCAGCGGACCTACCGGGCTCTCCCCACAGGAAGAGGAGGATGCCAGACGCAGGGAAGAGGCTGATCGCGTTAGAGAACAGGCAAGAAAGGAATTTGTACGCGAGATCGGTGCAAGGGTCGATCAACTCAGAGAAGCCGTCAGGACTGTCAAGGGCGAGATCGTCGGCAGAGGTGATTGCCTCCCCTTGACGGTTGTCCTCTTTCAAACTAATTTATCGTCGCCCAGATGGTCTTAGCCATGTGTTTGCGATCATCAAGGTCACCCCACACGTCAGACAATTGCCTGAGAATTATCAGGCCGTCCTGGAGTGGGCGAGGATTTCGTCGGTCTCCCTTCCCTCCTCACCGCCCTCTCGACCTTACTTGTTTCCTCTGTGCTCGCTACAGATTGGCATCGACGATATTCCAGACGTTCGTGGCTTCTGACAACTCCTCAGAGACATTTGCCAGTCTGAAACGCATCCATGGGCTCATGCCCTATTTCCTCCTCAAGGCAGCTCTCAAGATAAGCAACCCGGTGGCAATGATACGAACTGTCCTCGACATTTTTCTCGCACAGCCCTTTGGCGGCCGTAGTCTCCTTCAACGGTATGTTTTTTTACTTGCTATCGCTGCCTCCCTCATACAAATGCCATGTAGCATGTTCACTTCTTCCCTCACTGAAGAAGTCAGATCCTTGAACACCTACATTGATCATGTATCTGCCAAGATAGACTCTTCTATTCTTTGCGAGAAAGTTCGCTTGTTCGTTTACGCCCCTCGCGAAATCCAGGAGATGTATCGCGTGGATGCCCGGCGTGAACATACCCACCTTTTGAGGGTCGTTCTGTTGGGAGGCGAGGAACCACTGTTATCCAGGTCGCTTGCAGCGCGGGTGGACAGGGCGTGGAGGAAGTGGGCCGCGTGGATGGCTGAGAGGCAACGTCAGGGGAGGGGCAAGGCAGATGGGAGCGATAGCGAAGAGGGACCCACTGACGAGGAAGCTTGGTTGTATGAAGATCTGAGTGTCCTCATCAAGCTATACTCGAGGCTTAGGGATCGGGAACAATTGATTGCGCTCATCTTTGAGGCGAGATTTGTTGCGTCACGCCTCGTCGGTCGCTCACTCATCTAATACATAGGGCGTCACGGCGGAGTTGCTCAAGGACATCATCACTATCTTTTATACGCCGCTTGCCCAAGTTTACAGAGCAGCAAGCATCGCAGAATCGCTAGGGGACTTGCAGAACTTTATCGATGACCTCATCCGCACAGTCGAACAGACAGAGGATCGTGAGTTGGCTTTCATGCCATCGCGCTTCTCCACTCATCCTACCCTTCTCTAGTCTCACATTCAGACCCCTCTTCTACCGTGCAAGCTTTCATTGATCTCGTGAATCGGCACGAGCAATCTTTTTACTCTTTTGTCCACAAAGTCCATTCCAAGGGCCAAAGTCTCTTTGACGGCCTCATGAAATGGATCGAGCGATTCCTCACCGCGATTCGCGAGGGAATCGGTGCGCCCGGTCCCGGTGGAGAGGGTAACAAGATTGCACTCGAGACAGTGCTGCCTGCGGGAGGTGAAGAGAGGGCAAGGATCATGGAAGAGGTCGACAAGGTGATGCACTGGCATTACTTGAGTAAGATCGCCCATGAAGAAAAGCTCAGGAGCAGGTTTAGACGCGTCCAGAAAGGGAAAGACGCGGGGATGGACGCGGATGCAGAAGACGAGGCAACACAGGCTTTGATCAACAACGTTGCGAGAGAGTTCGACTTTAATGACTTGGTAAGGGCTAACGTAGATGAGCTCGCTGCAGAAGAAAGTGACGAAGACGACGAGGATAGTGATGATGATGACTATGATGACGAAGATGATAGTGACGATGGCAGTGCAAGTGACGAGGACACCAGCGAATATGGGACGGGGAGCGATGAGGCTGAACAGGACACGGCACCGATGCACAAGAATCTGCAGACTCCCTCTGTCCGCCCCTCAACGATACAGTCACTCAAGGTTGAGACAATTCAAGTAGTGGCTCAATTGACACACCCGGAAACTCCACAACGACCGGTGGCTCCGAGGCCGAGGACGCTCTCGCTCCGCAGCGTCAAGTCGATGAAACGGTTGGGCAAACTTCACTCCACGATAAACGTTCCGCCAGTTCCACCGCTTCCCGTCCACCTCGATAAGCCGCTTCCACCGCATCCTCCCGGACCCTCGTCTGCAAGCCTTTCCAGGAGACGTTCGGCTGGACACCTGACTTCCTCTCCAGAACACGGTCCCAATGATGATCCTCATCCGCCATCGCCATCGTCCCGACGACCCCCTCACAAGCCGAGGAAGAAAGCAGCAGCTACGACGCAACCTCCTGAATTGAAACACATTCCAACACTGCTACCGATTTTCGTTGAAATGGTATGCCATCGGTGTCACTCACTCTTTTTAAAGCGCTGATCCTGGCACGATAGATGCGTCCATTGCTTCGTCCGCAGTTGTAGGTCTACTCGGTGTGAATCTATGACGAGTCGTGGTCAAGACACTGCCGCTAGATAACATACCTTTATTTGTCATGCTTGCACAGAACCTTCGATACTTACTTATCCACACGTATCCTATGTACGATATAGTTCGGTCGCCCGATAGGGTATACTTTTTGTAAGAAATGGACCAACAAGAGGTAATATGACCTCTGAGCATCCTACAAGTCCCCAAACTCCGCATCAAAAACCTGTTGCGTGGCGGTTCCCTTCCGCACTTTCTTGGCCAGCCGCTCTTCCTTGGCAAGATCATCCCAATCATCCTCATCATCCCGGCTGTCCTCGGCTGGTTGAGACTTGACAGGTGACACTGCACTCTGGTCAGCGGTCGCCTGACACTTGAGCCATCGTCGCTTTCTGTCCCTTTTCAGCTTCCGTTTATCCTTTTCTTCTTTATCTGCCGCTTGCTGGCTCCAGGGTGTGTTTCGCTTACGTTTCGCGGCACGCGTTTCACCCGCCTCTTTCTGGACTTCTGCTTTTTTGGACGCTGACTCTCGACGTTTAGCTTCTTGTGCCTTGTCGGCATAAGCGTAGGCGTTCCACTGTGGCACGAGTCAATAAACGCCACGTAGAGTAACGAAAATCAAAAGGGGCTTACATCCAGAGATGCGTCCTCCCACCCCGTTTTGTCCACGTCCTTGAGCTCGGGCATGCGAGGAAGACGGAGAAGCCCAAAGCTCTTGGCTACGCCGACGAGATCGAGATCTTTTATTCGAAAGATATACGAGGCTTCGTGCTTTGAATACGCCCGCACGAAAGACACGAAACTTTTTGCTGCCTATGATGCATCCTTGAACCTCATGGAGCACACACCAGGAAATTGCACCAAGTACCTTGTCATGTAGAGCGCGGTCTGTCAAAACAGTTTCTCGTATTCGAAATAAAAACGATGTGACAGCCGGATCATCCGGCTCTGGCTCGCTCGAGCCCTGTGCCGGAAGGATGCCACCAGCCTGGATAATAGGGTGTTTTCGTATTGGGATTTTGCGCACCGCGAGGAAATCTTTTGTGGGTGGGTCGTCATCAAATGCGACAACAACAGTGAACTCTCCAAACCGTGCAACGCACCGATGTACTCGATTTCTCTGCCAACGAGAAATACATACGCTCGTCCGCTCCTCCCTGCGCGAGCTGTTCTTCCACAGCGGTGCGAGAATGCTTTGGGGTCGATGGGTGGGTCAAACTGGACTACGACGTCGACGTGTGGTATATCTAGCCCTCTTGCGGCAACGTCTGTTGCGAGGAGTATCGACGGCGAGCTCGAAGATGAGAGAGAGGACGAAAAGGCTGAAAGAGCACGTGTTCGGGCAGCTGGAAGCAGGTGACCATGCAAGGAGAAGAGCTTTGAATTGGCGGGTAAAAGTTTTGGAAGAATCTAGCCAGTCTATCAGACACCTCACCTCGATTATGAAGGCTGCACTCACTCTGTAAAAGTAGTCCACACATGCACAAGTGGCAAAGTAGACAATGAGATGGGATGCTCTGGATGACGAAACTTCGTGTTCGATGACTCGAACAAGTTGTACTAGCTTCTCAGAAGTCCGGCAATTGATGTAAAAGTTCTGAAGTCTACAGAAAGTCGGTCAACTTTTAGAGGTGAAAACACAAGCTATAAAGTGATCAACTCACCCTGCAGGTATCCGCCTCTCTTCAATGATTTCGCCTTTTCCTGGCTTGCCGTCCGAGACCCGCTTCCTGGATTTTTTGGATTGCACTTTGACGACTACGCGAGCGGGATTGCGCAGTCCTACTCGTACAAGCTCCGACAAGGCATCGGCGTCGGTCATGGTTGCACTGAAAAGTCCTGTCCGCCTCTGCTTCGGCAAGTGCGTTATGATGCGAGTCAATGTGTTCTGAAAGCCTAAGTCAAGGAGCCTTTGGAATCGGAACAAGTGTGAATGGGACAAATCAAACAAGCCATCTATGAATCCTACCTATCTGCCTCATCAAGGACGAGGACCTCCAGCTCCTTCGCGCTCACGACCGTTTTCCCCCTCCCTATTAGAAATTCCTCCACTCGGCCTGGGGTGCCTATTACAATATCGGCACCAGTGGCTATGAAGCGCTGGATGTCTTGAGCCGGGGATGACTCGTCGGAGGAGACGAGGAGTAGCGGTGGGGGATATGTTGGTGTCGGTGCGTCTGCAGGCGCAGACTCGTCTGGGCGCGGCGGACTCGGTTGCGCAGAGAGGAAGAGGGAGAATACGGAATGTATCTGAGTCGCTAGCTCTCTAGATAAACCATGTGAGATTACTCTCTACAGACGGACGACATTCGTCACCTCGTTGGACTTATGACGAGCGCACCGATCTCGTTCGTCCTAAGCGTAGATCCTCGCCTCACCAGCCGCTCTAGTACAGGGATGACAAATGCCAGAGTCTTTCCCGAACCTGTAACAGCCTCTACGACAACGTCCTTGTGCTGCATGAAGAGGGGTATCGTGGCTGCTTGCACCGGAGTCATATGGGAGTGGCCCATCGACTGTATCACATCGAAACTAGAAGAGAAAAAATGAGATATAGACATAGAAAAGTATGATACTTACATCCATGGGGTTAGCAAAGTCGGAAGGGAAGACCACACCCCTGCAAATGCAGTCGACTCTGACATGACCACCTTAGGACTCGGTCAGGAGGGAATTCCTGAAAGCTGTGTTTAGATAGCTGGCGAAAAAGGAAAGTCGCAGCACGCTCAATTGGACTGCGGCAAGCAAAGGCAAGCGACTGGCAGATTGGTCATTCGCAGGGGGTCGCGAGTCGGAAGGCAAGCGGAGGGACTCGGAAGGGGTAGCCAGTGAACCCTCCCAAGGGGTGAACGGTGTCCATATATGGTAAGTCATACCTCGCTTAGTTCCCTTACCACTCACTGCGACTGATTCCGCCTCGTCAGGCCAACGTCAACGCACTGGCAAGGTGGGGACAGTGTTCCTCTTGCCCTTGCCCTC
>JBBPQV010000822.1:0-15009 GCA_038092675.1 Boletus rufocinnamomeus | reverse complement strand
CAGTACTTTTTGTTCGTCATTTCTTCAATATTTCGCACGCATTCAGAGCTTCAAACAAACTTTGAACTCCGTCCTTGCACGAACTGCAAGATATTTTATGCTAATGATCCACGTCTAGAACAACATTTATGTCTATCCTAGATGTTGCAAACCCCGTTGTGGGATCTCTTGATCCACCTCCTGCAGCTCGTTGTACCGGTCAATGAGAGGTCGAGCTATCAAAATTAATCATTCTTTCCTCAAAGCAGTCGTGAGAGCGACCTTGCACTGGCAGGACCCGTGCTGGTTGTCCTGTCCTCCCGCACCGTGCACTGTCTCCTCGATCTTCGGTTCCCGACCTAAATCGGACCAGCTGTATCCGGAATTTCTGACAGTGTGGCTCGCGATCATCATGATATGTATATATAGTAGCGAGTCGTACTAGTGCATTTCATGAATCTAATGTAGAGTGAGTGGTCCTCGTGTTCCGAATCAAGGCTAAACTAATGTTCATACGCTCCAGGTCCTTACCGGCAGTAGTACTGTCAGTCATTCCTGCCGGTCACTTCGGTCGGGGGAGAAAAGTGCCACTACAGCTTCCCAAGCCTCGTCTGGTTTATTCCGTTGCAGACATTCGGGATGAAAGGAAGTATTCCATTTCAACTTCCCGCGCCCCCCCGAAAACAGGCTCGAGTCCACTGAAACGAGCTGCTTCTTGAACACCTCCTTGCGAGAATCAATGACGTTTTTCTTGATTTTGCCCTCCTCGGGGTCGTAGGTGAGGACGCCACGTAATCGTAGAGGAGAGGACTTGAAATCCTGGGTACTCGGAAAAGTATAGGCGAAAGAATTCAAGTGCTTTTGAATAGTAGTGGGTTCGGAAGAAGGGACGCCCGCGACTCTATCCACGTATATGGTCCCACAAAGGGTAGACTTGGATCTGAACAGACAGGGTGTCAGTCGTCGTCACGTCTAAGGGGGCAAGACAGTCTTACTTTGACTCGCTCAACCAACGACTCATCTCTTCCGTCGCTTTTTTGTCTTCGTCAGGGTCAGTGTGAAAGGATGGCGTGTCTACGAATACGATGCACTTGTGTTTTTCCGAGGGCCGTACTAAAGCATGCCTTTCCCTATCATGTAATTCGCATCTGATTGCCACTACTTTTGTCGTGGTGGGTTTGAGGTTATTGCCAACTCTGATGTGATCGCTTTCTGTCACTGCTTTTATGAACTGCGAGGGCATTGAAGCTCAACCATAATACGAAGAGGAAGGGCGTACCCCGCTCTTTCCGCCTCCCGTAGGGCCCACCACACTGGATGACAGATCGCAGGTCAGTGTTGAATAGGACTGAATACATTTCCGAAAACACACAATACCACTATATCATCGGCTTTCAGTGCGGGTGTTGGACCAAATATGCGCTTGAACAAACGATTTACAAACCCCATATCGTCGGAGTCTTAGCGAGGTCCCGTCGCAAGGGTTGTATCTACTGGCCAAGGAGTGGAAAGCTGGGGGGAAATGGGATGAGATTGTGTGGTCCACACCTGGTGATTAGTAGTTGTACACGTTACCTGGGTCAGGCTATCCCGTCAACTCAGTGTTAACAATCTGTTATGGTAATCACCATCATTCCACACACTGCAGGTAGGGTTTATGAACGAAAGGCAGCCACATGCGCAACCATAAGGAATGTGGATAACACGCTGCACACGTCCCCGCCATTGGAAGCGTGACATACTATGACATGATCATAAGGGCCACCTGCGTGGCAATGCCCGCTACGTACTATGGTGTTCGTCACACGGCGTAGTAATAGAATTGGTCCAAGTCAGTGGAAGAGAGTGAAAAAGATAAATAATAAGTAAAGTAAACAGACGTAGTATGGAATTATGTAGGAAAGGTTAGATGGGTGCTAATTAGTCTTCTGGTTACGACAGCGATTTGTAAAAGTGCGAGACACAGGGCTTCAAATCCGCAAAGGTGACGTCGGTGAGGGTCTGTCTGTAGTTGGAATCAAAATGTCACCTCTCCATAGACTCCAGATCACGATCAACTAAACACTTCTCAACTGTATTGACTATAACATTAGAGCGCCCTGCATAAACCACAGGTATTGTTGCCTGAAATGACCCGATCCAATCCAATCTGACAACAGGATCGACGTCAGCAGAACGACACGCAGAAGCTTGAGGAAGATCATTTAAATGCATATATACCAGATCAACATCCATGGTGAACATCATGTAACCCTTATACTGCGCTGTAAGTGCTCCATGTTGTGCATGCGACTTATCAAACACCACCGTGCACAGTAGAAACGGATCAAAGATAACCAAGATTTCACAACCAGAAAAATGTGCTGTGATCATCGAGTGGCAATTGGGGAGAGAATCGAGGACGACACGAATCAAAGCTGAAAACACCAGCCTCTACCGTGAGAAGAAACTGCCAGACCCGAGGTGGCAGTGACAAATATGAAATCCCTGCATAGCGAAAAAAACAGTGGAAAAAATTTAGCGCAACCCACAAACACACTACTTACGTAGCGGGAATAATTTTGCATTACAACTCGTGTCGTGCGAGTCGTGGGAAGAGGGAGAGAGGGACACGTCTGCCGGGGGAAGACCGGAGACCGATTCCCAATCGGACCGAGCCAGGACAGACTCGGATAGGCTGGGAAGGAGACCGACCGGGCACCGGGGGCACGAGTCCACCCAAACCCCGACAGGACGAAGGACGCGACGAGGGGCAAGCTTGACCCCGGACGCGGAGCAAACCCAGACCAAGAAGGAAGGACAGGGAGGGGATAGAGCGGAACGAGATCACAAAATATAGCAATGAAGAGCACAAGAGGATACAGCAATGAAATGCACAAGAAAAGCGGATGCGACTCAGGGCACGAGTGAACGCACAACAGCCCAGGCGTAAATAAACCCAACAATAGCCACCAGAACACAACAGTTCAGGCGTAGGTACAGACGAATGCGGCGAGCAGAGCACGACAGAACAGGCATACGAAGAGCAGCGACGACGAGCCTAAACCAGGATGGGAAAGGGAACCTGACAGGCGAAAGGGAAGTGGGTGAGTTGGGGAGAAGCTCGCCCAAGCGGCACTAGCCCCAGCATGCGACGCAAGCAGCTGTGCGAACAGTGGCAAAGAGCGGGGTAGAGGGATCCAGCGACGAGCACAGGACATCCATCATTTCCTACGTCACCGGGGTGTCGAAGTGGATGACGCGAAGACGCCGAGGTGGACCGCTCAGCAGCAGGAAGGATGTGTTGCAGACGAATACCGCCAGATCAAGTGGCACCGTTGATGAGGTGCCACGCGCGAATCCCGTTGAGATTGGAACTGATGGCGACCCCGGAATGAATGCCAGCCTCCGAGGTTGCAAAGGCGCCGAGCAGGAATTTATTAGCGGGCAAACACAGAAGAGGGATAAGCCGTTCGCCGAGCAGAACGCAAGGAAATGGCGCCAACCGCGCATGTAAAGTGCGAGGGTGGAAGGGGCCCAGGCATGAGGTAGGAGGGCCGTAATCGTCGCCTCCCAAGCGGGATGTGAAATCCTTGAAGGGGGGTCGAGCGACTGAGGATGAGGCACAGATATAACACCAAAGTTGCGAAGATGAGGGGAGAAAGTGCCGCGAGAAGGGGAACCAACAGGGTCATCCGTTGAACGAATGTAGGAGACAAAGACCCGAGGATGAAAATCAAGAAAACAATTGATGGTGCGACGAAGAACGAAGTTTTGTTGCTGGTTGCGCAGGGCGCCAGCGCCCAAAGCCCCAACGACGCCCTAATTGTCTGAACAAAGAACAAAATGGGGGTTACGGATTCCGAACTCAGAGATAGCGAACAGGGCAAGCTCGGCACCGCCGATAGCGTTCCAACCCAGAAGCAAGCGCCAAGCAAGCACGCGATCCTCAAATACGAAACCGATACCCCAAGACGTGGAAGCGTCGACGAAAAAAAATAGGCGAAGGATGTCGGTGAGGTTTGGGCGCAAGAGAGATAGAACGGCCACAAAGGGGAGCAGAGAGCTGGGAACGTCACCAAGCGACGTCCTCACTCACACAAAGGGCGAGGCGGCGGGGAAAGGAGACGTGAAACGGTAAAGCGAGGCAGAAGGGTACGGGCGGTGGCCCACAAGAACAACGGCACAGTGGTTTAAATTTGAGAGTACCGATATGAACAGTCGAGATGCGCCGCATGCGTGCCGAGAAGCCGACTCCCGACAGACTCATATTTTTGTTTCTTGTTTCAAAAATAGACTCGTAGCTGAGACATTCTGGCGTGTACTGATGCAGATGAGTGCCGAGTTCAAAAAAACGTGTTGTTGTAATGCTATTCAAGAAAGAGTGGAAATTGTGCATTCAAGTTGCAATGATAATAGACTGAATAGGTTTCTACATTTCACGGGCATATGAGTCTATCGACGGCTTGCCTCATTAGACAGGCTGGTCACCAGACTAGGCATATGAGCATTTCGTCTAGTAACGTGCTAGGTTAACTCTGGGCCTTCAAGCAACCGTATCAGCAAATCACTTATGTCTGTCCAGTACTGTCCAGCACTGTCCAGACACAAGCGATTTGCTGGCGGCATGTGGGACAACGTAGAGGATACAGTAGAAACGGATAACCGAGAGGCAAGGATTGAGTTCGTAGCTAAATATTCTGTCAGAGATATCCTCACATCAAACCCACCGCATTAGTAGAATCACTTGTAAGTTGTTGCGTGACTGTGGATCGATACGAATGTGGTATGGGACACCGTATCTCTCCATTGCATACCTTGTGGGCTGATGGTGTATCTTCATGATGAGGATGATGCCGGAAATTGAAATAGTGCTGGCGGGGGATTGGACCGGTATGACAGATCTCGACGAAAGCCGCATCTTGAGATCAGGAAGTAGTAGCGCCCAAAGATGTGGTAAGTGACATCGAGGTAGACATGAGGCAGCCTCAACTTGAAGTGATATCTGTCAATCCTATCTGCCCTGGAACCATTCCGCTTACCCAGTGTCTCTCTGCTACTAAGCCACCCACAAACGAAGGAACGGTCCGTCGTGGGTCCTTCGTAGGGTAGAGTATTGACATCCCATCGACCCTCTGAGCAGCACTTCCATTAGCATCGAATACAGACAAAGGTGCAATGCACGGCAGCTTGAAGAAAGTTAGTAACGTTTGCCGTCACTCACTACTCGTCAGCAATGCTGGCTTAACTCCTCTCAACAGCTACTCAGAAGATTTAGGGAAGCTAGCCCAGCCCGTGTGCCGACTCCGCCGCCATCCGCCAAAACCGAATTCCATTCCTCGCCTCAGACAAACCACTCCCAGACAGACGAAGCACACAGGAGGACGGATCACGGACCTGCTCAGGCAGCCGAGGAAACTCGTGCGACCGAGCTCTTTCCGTCTCCAACAAACACGGGGAAAGACGTTCTGACAAACAAGGAATCCACAAAGATGGACCAAGGGTCCCAGGAATCTCTTGCGTTGGACTGTACAACTCAGGCCAACACGGAACAACATTCTCCAAAAGACAAAGAGAACCCTCTGGCAGTTCAAGGACATCCTCAGGTAACCGAAAAACGTCCTGTGATGGTGAACCTAGAGGACCGTAGAATAGATGATGTACAAAGCGCGTCGTTGGAGGGGGTTGGTAACGTTTGCTGTCACTCACCATTCGTCAGTTTAACTCCTCCTAACAGATACCCAGATGGTCGAAGCAAATTCACCTAGCCGATGTACCGACTCCGCCATCCGCCGAAACAGAAGTCCGTTCTTCGCCTCCGACAAACTACTTTCAAGCAGACGAAGCACACAGAACGACGGATCATGGACATGCTCAGGAAGCCGAGGAAGCTCGTGCGACGGAGCTCTCTCTGTCTCCAACAAATGTTGGGAAACACGCTCGGACCGACAAGGAATCCGCAAAGATGGATCAAGGATCTCGGGAGTTTGTTGCGTTGGACTCACCACCTCAGACCAACGCAGAGCGACATTCTCAAAAAGACGAAGAGAACCCTCGGACAGTTCAAGGACCTCCTCAGCTAGCCGAAAAACATCCTGCAATAGTGAACATAGAGGACCGTAGAACAGATGATGTGCAAAGCGTGTCGTTAGAGAGGGTTGGTAACGTTTGCCGTCACGCACCACTCGTCGTTTTAACTCGCCCAAGCAGTTACCCGGACGGGGGGAGCAAATTGATCTAGCCCGTCTACCGACTCCGCCATCCGCCGAAACAGAAGCCCATTCTTCGCCTCCGACAAACTACTCTCAGACAGACGAAGCACACAAAACGACTGATCATAGACATACTCAGGAAGCCAGCGAAGCGCGTGTGACGGAGCTCTCTCCGTCTCCGACAAACACGAGGAAAGACGCCCGGAAAGAATCTACAAAGATGGATCAAGGGTCTCAGGAGTTGCTCGTGTTGGACTTTCTACCTCAGACCAACGCAGAGCGATATTTTCAAAAAGACGACAAGAACCCTCAGACAGTTCAAGGACTTCCTCAGGTAGCCGGAAAACATCCTGCGATAGTGAACATAGAGGACCTCAGAACAGATGATGTCGTGATAGCGTACGTGATAAATATCGATTGTGAATTGTCTGACTTGATATCCCCAAGTGTCATGGGTCCAACAGGCTCTGGCAAGAGTACGGTGAGACAAACAGCAAGTGGTGGAATCTGTTCACTCATAGGCCATCAGTTCATACGCTCCGCAAGTGGATATGACACTCAGGGGGTAGGCCATACGTTGAAATCGTTTACAAGTCAGGTCCGTGGCATCAGATTCTGGGACCAGGAAAGTAGGCGATACGTAGTCCTGGTGGATACACCGGGATTCGACGACACATATAAATCCGATCTCGTCATTTTGAACATGATTTCTGATTGGCTCAACTCAAGGTAATGTATGATGTTTACTGGCCCGCATTTCTTGCCTATACTCTCGTCTTCACAGTTACAAGAAAAAGAAACTTCTCTCTGGGATTTTGTATCTCCATCGGATAACGGACAATCGTATGGCCGGTACGCCGCTGAAGAACCTCCGAGTATTCCGAAAGCTGTGCGGAAGGGATGCCCTAGCGAAGGTATACCTCACTACGACAATGTGGGATGAAGTTGAGCGGAATGTCGGCGAGAGGAGGTTGGACGAGCTCAAGAAGGATTACTGGAAGGCGATGATCACTCATGGAGCCCAGATAGCTCGCTGCAGGAGTGACGATGACTCCCCGAAGGAGCTCATTCGACATATCCTCGCCCGGGAGAGTCCTCGCATGGTGCAGCTACAGAAAGAGATGGCCGAGCTGAAGATGGAGCTCAAAGAAACAGAAGCTGGGCAACAACTATATTCTCAGCTGGAGACGCTGGTCGAGAAACAAACGGAACTTCTACGGAGGATCGACAAGGAGAGGAAGGCGGCCGCAGAACAGAGCGTGTTGGTGGATCTTCAGACAGAGTATGATGATTTGCGGGCGCAGATAGACGACAAGTTGCGTCAAATGGAGGAGCTGAAGTTGCCACGGTTGATGAATCTTCGCCGTTTATTTTCCTTGAGACGAGACTGGTGGTGAGCCGAGGTCAAATGTCGAGGCATCATTTGATGCTCATGACTTACGTATGGCTTCGTCTGTTGGCGGATCAAGGGTTCTGAACGTTGAGTCGTGGAAGAATCGGACACGTATCTACCGCAGGACCGCTAGATATGATGTTAGATATGCATGTACTACAACCATTATGAGTGACGTGTCCTTGCAATTTCCTGTTAGTGAATGTGGTGTGTGGTAACTGGTTTACATGATATGGCTGACGAGAAATGGTCACTGTATTGCGCATAGGATTCGGAAGAGACGGAGTGACTTCAATTCTACTCCATGGTCCGCTTCGGCACGGTGTTTACATGTAAACTTGTATCTACAAGGTGCTGCCTGACCGGAATTTGTTGTGCATGTTTGTGCCAGTCAACCTGAATCCCCGACGCTCGCAGTGACTGAAGGTGTGATGATAGACCGAGAAATCGTAGAGAGCGTGTCAATGATCGACCATAGCCCATCCGACCGGGATCGAGTTCAATGTTAGTAAAACTCTTCGGGACCGATGGCGGCTGCATCGTCAAGGTTGGTTGGTGAATGTAGAGTTGGGGATCTATGGAGGAAGCGACAAGTCTGGTTAGAGTTGGGCAAAAGGGAACGGGGCGAACGACAATAGCCCCACTCGCCGCCGTAGTATGACCTCGTGTCTTTCACGTTAAAAGTGGCACGGTAGGCAGGCATGCAGGAGGGGAAAGTACTAGATGTCAGCTCGGTCGGAGCACCCTGATAGCGGGATAGAGTTACCAGAGAGCGGTACTTGAAACCCCCAGGATCGTGATGGTACCTCCTGTATCCCATTTGTCAATGAGGTCCATTTTTGCATTGTCCATGGGACTTTGAAGGGTCAACCGGAAACCGAAGTCGTGAAGAGGGTGATATCTTTTGAGAAAAGCATTGCGGAAGGGACAGGGACATCGACCACAGTCACGATGGACGATCGGATCTCAACGCGAGGTTCGCAGACCAAAGGAAATACTGTCAGTAATAACGACTTTCAATCCTCTTGTTGTTCTGAGCCGCAACTGCGAGGAAGGATGGCTTCATAGGGCTTGGGAAACCGTGACATGTTACTGATGTCTGCCTTGCACTGGGAAATTCAAAGGACAAGCCAATCGTAACTCATTCAAATCAGGAACGTGAAATGTCACATACAACTTCCTAAACACGGACGTCGGACTCGTGTCCCGCTCGCAGGCCCATTTCCACCCACGCTCTCAATTTCACCGAGTCAACTGGAACGTCGAGGCGATGTGCTTCGTTGGCGTCGGGGAGATCTCGACATTTTTCGAGGTCAAGAGGCCTGGTTAATTCCCACTGCAGCTTTCATTTCGTTTTGTCTCGCCGAAATCAATGTGGAGTTGCAGGGCTAAATTTCGAATGAAGACCTTGCTCGCCAAAATCTTTGT
The DNA here is from genome assembly GCA_038092675.1 of Boletus rufocinnamomeus. Classification (NCBI taxonomy): domain Eukaryota; kingdom Fungi; phylum Basidiomycota; class Agaricomycetes; order Boletales; family Boletaceae; genus Boletus; species Boletus rufocinnamomeus. The sequence continues at coordinate 6,018 of JBBPQV010000822.1, read as the reverse complement.
ATGTCTCTGTGTGCTCCGTGGCTGTGCCGTTGTTGCATGGACCCAGGACAACGTCGTCCCAAAATTGACTTGACCCACTTCGCCCTCAGCAACCTTCACCAATCGTGCCCAAGATGTGACAACCAGCATATCCATGGAGTGTGCACACGTTACACATGACAGACACTTGTGTAATAACATTTCCTATTTCCGTGTACGACTTAAATATTACGCGGACTGGATATGTTTTCTTACATTTCACGGGCAAATGCGCGTTTCACTTGGCCAGTGAGGTGCCAGGTCAACTCCAGGCCCTCAAGCTTTGAAGGATCGGCATCGTAGCCGGGATATACTCACATTAAATCCACCTCCCAGAATCAGTTGTTGCGTGGCTGTGGATCGATACGAGTTATGAATCACTCGAGGCTGCCTCATGTCTACTTCCATGTCACTTGCCACACCTTTAAGGGAGTCCCTGGTCTCAAGGTTGCTTTCATCGAGATCTGTTATACCGCTCCAATCCCCTTCCAATTTTGGGCACAATCTTGCATCGTGGAGATACGCCATCACTCCACGAGGTATGCAGTTGAGGGATGTGTGCCACACCTCATTCTATCTCTGCCCTGGAACCATTCCGCTTACCTATCTCTCCGTTAGCCACCCACAGACGAAGGTACAGTCCGTCGTGAGTACTTCGTAAAGTGGAAACGACACTCCCATCGAGCCATGTTTTGACTTCTGAGCAGCACTTCCATCAACGTCGAATACAGACAAAGGTGCAATGCAAGACAGGTGGAAGAGAATTAGTAACGTTTGTCGTCACTCACCACTCGTCAGCAAACGCTGGTTTAGCTCCTCCTCCTCCTCCAGATACTCAGAACGTCGAGGCCAACTGGCCTAGGACATGTACCGACTCCGCCATCCGCCGAAACAGAAGCCTATTCTCCGCCTATGACGAACTACTCTCAGACAGACGAAGTACACAGAAGGACGGATCACAGACATACTCAGGCAGCCGAGGAAACTCGTGCGGCGGAGCTCTCTCCGTCTCCACCAGACGCAGAGAAACATGTGCGGTCAGACAAGGAACCCACAGAGATGGACCAAGGATCTCAGGAATCTCTTGTGTCGGACTCACCACTTCAGACCAACGCAGAGCGACACTCTCGAGAAGACAAAGAAAACCGTCAGACAGTGCGGGGACCTTCTCAGGGAACCGAAAAGCCTCCTACGATAGTGAACATAAAGGACCTTGGAGCAGATGACGTCGTGATAGCGTACGTGATAAAAATCTCCACTGTTAATTGTCTGACTTGATATACCCAAGTGTCATGGGTCCAACAGGCTCTGGCAAGAGTACGGTGAGACAAACAGCAAGTAATGGAATTTGTTCACCCATATGCCGTCAGTTCATATGCTGCGCAAGTGGATATGACACTCAGGGGACAGGCCATACGCTGAAATCGTTTACAAGTGAGGTCCTTGCTACCAGATTCTGGGACCAGGACAGTGGGCGAAACGTGGTCCTGGTGGACACACCGGGATTCGACGACACATATAAATCCGATGTCGAGATTTTGAACATGATTTCTGATTGGCTCAAGTCAAGGTAATGCACGATATTTATCAGTTCGCGTTTCTCGGCTGCACTATCGTCGTCACAGTTACAAGAAGAAGAAACTTCTCTCTGGAATTTTGTATCTCCATCGGATAACGGACAACCGCATGGCTAGTACGTCGCTGAAGAACCTCCGAGTATTCCGAAAGCTGTGCGGAAGAGATGCTCTAGCGAAGGTATACCTCACTACGACAATGTGGGATGAGGTTGAACCAAAGGTCGGGGAGAGGAGGTTGGATGAGCTCAAGACGGAATACTGGAAGACGATGATCGCTTATGGAGCCCAGATAGCTCGCTCCAGGAGTGACGATGACTCCCCGAAGGAGGTTATTCGACATATCCTCGCCCTGGAGAGCCCACGCATGGTGCAGCCACAAAAAGGGGTGGGCGAGGTGATGGGGCTCAAAGAAACGAAGCAAACTGTACCGACCCCGCCATCCACAGAACCAGAAGCCTATTCTTCGCCTCTGACAAACTGCTCTCAGACGAACGAAGCACCCAAGAGGACGGATCATGGACACACTCAGGAAGCCGAGGAAGCTCGTGTGACGGAGCGCTGTCCGCCCCCAACAGACGCGGGGAAAGACGTTCGGACAGACAAGGAACCCACAGAGATGGGTCAAGGATCTCGGGAATCTCTTGCGTTGAGCTCTCCACTTCAGACCATTGTAGAGCGACACTCTCAAGAAGACAAAGAGAACCCTCGAACAGTTCAAGGACCTCCTCAGGTAACCGAAAAACATCCTGCGATACTGAACATAGAGGGCCTTCGAACAGATGATGTCGTGATAGCGTACGTGATAAAACTCTCCACTGTTAATTGTCTGACTTGATATACCCAAGCGTCATGGGTCCAACAGGCTCTGGCAAGAGTACGGTGAGACAAACAGCAAGTAATGGAATTTGTTCGTTCATATTCCGTCAGTTCATACGCTCCGCAAGTGGATATGACACTCAGGGAGGCCATTCGTTGAAATCGCTTACAAGTCAGGTCCTTGGTATCAGATTCTGGGACCAGGACAGTGGGCGAAACGTGGTCCTGGTGGACACACCGGGATTCGACGACACATATAAATCCGATGTCGAGATTTTGAATATGATTTCTGAGTGGCTCAACTCGAGGTAATGCATGATGTTTGCTAGCCCGCATTTCTCGCCTACATTCTCGCCCTCACAGCTACAACGAGAATAAACTTCTCTCTGGAATTTTGTGTCTCCATCGGATAACAGACAACCGCATGGCCGGTACGCCGCTGAAGAACCTCCGATTATTCCAAAAGCTGTGCGGAAGAGACGCTCTAGCGAAGGTATACCTCACTACGACAATGTGGGATGAAGTTGAGCCAAAGGTCGGGGAGAGGAGGTTGAACGAGCTCAAGACGGATTACTGGAAGGGGATGATCACTCATGGAGCCCAGATCACTCGCTGCAGGAGTGACGATGACTCCCCGAAGGAGGTTATTCAACGTATCCTCGCTCGGGAGAGTCCTCGCATGGTGCAGCTACAGAAAGAGATGGCCGAGCTGAAGATGGAGCTCAAAGAAACAGAAGCTGGGCAACAACTATATTCTCAGCTGGAGACGCTGGTCGAGAAGCAAACGGAGCTTCTACGGAGGATCGACAAGCAGAGGAAGGCAGCTTCGGAACCGATCGTGTTGATGGATCTTCAGACAGAGTATGGTGATTTGCGGGCGCAAATAGACGACAAGTGGAGTCAAGCGGCGGCGCTCAAGTTATCAAGGTTGATGAATCTCCGCCATTTACTTTCCTTGAGATGAGACTAGTGGTAAGGTGAGCCGATGTCAGGTGTCGATACGTCATTTGATGCTCATGACCTACGACTTCGTCACTTGACGGACGAAGGGTTCTGAACGTTTTGAACGCTGGAAGGATCGTCACACGTCCACCGCAGAACCCCTAGATATCATGTTAGATATGCATATACTACGACCTTTATGAATGACGTGTCCTCGCAGTTCCTTGTTAGTGAATGTGGTGGTTTATATATCAATTGTATGGGCAACAAGAAATGGTCACCACATTGCACATAGGGAAAGACGGAGTTACGTCAATTCTATTTCATGGTCCACCTCGGCATGGTATTTACATGCAAAGGTATCTACAAGGTACCGCGACATCATCGCTCGTACAACCTTCGAGTACTATCCTTGCCTAGTCTAGTGACCAGCCCGTTTACGAGGCAAGCCAATTTGCTGTCCATTTTTGTACCAGTCAACCTAAATCCTGGACGCTCGGAGTGACCGAGAACCTAATAACGGATCGAGTGCTCATGAAAAGCGTGATCGACGCATAGCCCGTTTGACCGGGCTCGAGTTCAATGCTAGTGAGCCTCTTTCAGGACCGATGGCAACTCCATCGCCGAGGCTGGGTGGTGTATTTAGAATTGAGGGATCTACAGAGGACATGACAAGTTCAAGTCAGAGTGTGACAAAAGGGAATGGGGCAAATGAGAATAGCCCCACTCGCCGCCGTAACGTGACCCTGTGTGGTTCACGTTAAAAGTGGCACGGTATGCGGGCATGTAGAACCTAAAAGGCGGGAAAAGTGCTAGATGTCAGCTCGGTCGGAACTCCGCAGGATAGGGCTGTCATCTCCTCTAGTCCAGTTGTCAATGAGGTCCATCTTTACATTGACCATTGGACTTCGAAGGTCGAGTAGCTCAGCCCGAAACCGACCTCGTAAAGATATTTCTTGAGAAAAGCGTGACCGAAGGGACCACACTCACGTCAGGGCGCCAAAGCAAGGTTCGTGGATCAAACATGACCTTCGACCTTCATTTCCAAGCTGTTCTGAGCTGCAACGAGGACAAGCTTGTCACGCTTGTGCCAGGCAGTCAGGTTCTGCCTATCACCTGCATTCCTGCCAACGGTAATGTCATCCGCAGGATGACTTTACAAACCTGGATGTAGGAAGATACGAACAATCCGCTAGTACCCCTCGGAATGCGATTCCACGAAGACGATAGCAACCTCCTCACCGATGATAGACTTTCCGGCCATAGCGAGGTTCCAGCCACCAAAGTCCTAGCTGTGTTAAGTCGCCACACTCCAGGAAGACACGTCAACCTGCCTGGCAAGGAATTCAAAGGACGAGGCAGTACCTCATTGAAATGAGGAACGTGAAATGCCACACACAACTTCCTAGACACAAACGTCGGACTCGCGTCCCGCTCATAGACGCTCATCAACCCATCTCCACCTACGCTCTTAATTTCACCGAGTCTGACAACTGATACATCGAGGCGGTGTGCTTCGTTGGCGTCAGGGTCGGGGAGATCTCGACATCCATCAAGGTGAAGAGGCCCGGTTAAGGGCCAGGGTTCGATTGGTACTACTCGGCTACCGATTTGATGATGTAAGTAACGCAACGGCGGCACGATTTCCCCTGGCCGCCGAAAACTTGTGTCAGGATTGACCGGTCTCCATATCTAATCTAATCTAAGCCTGAAATTCCAGTGCATACCTCCATAATATGTATATACCACTGTCACATCGCGCTCTCTCAACTTCACCGTCCACCCTGGCTTATCCCGTCCCAAGACAGTGGTTTTCAGTGCCAAGGATAAATAAATTGGACTTGGATTATTGTAGATGACTCGGTGCCCAACTGTTAGTTGCATGTAGGGATGCAAAGGAGAGACAATATAAATACAGATCATCTGTATTACAATGTAGTATCGAGTACAATTGCAGCACCCACGAAAATATGTCCAGCTCCACTTCTCCCACTGCTTCTCTTACATTCCCCCCCATCAATCTCGCTCGGCGAGCCAGTCTCCAAGTCCGGCATGATCCATTTGGCTTCCAGCCATTTTTACGAAGAATCTGCTTGGAGGCAGATGTACACCATTGGATTCTGAGTTTTTCTAATGTTACAAAGACATTAGAGCTTTGGCGATGGTAGTACCACTATATTCTTACTACTACTTGCACAAGCTGACACTTCATTGCAGGCCCATTTTGGAAAGTGGTCAGCATGTGCCTCCTGATGGCCTAAGCGGACATCATCAGACGCACCATTTCCTCAGACCTGGCTGCCTCTGCTTGTCACAATCAATTGGTGACGATGCAGAGTTCAGCGAGGCACTTGTTTTTCAAGTGACTACAGGTCGCTATGCAGGCCAGTGGGTTGCTGCTTGTGCAGCACACCGGTGCAAATACTGGGGTAAGAGATACAGTTGACATGTTACGAGTTACTATCTAATATACTCCACTTAGTATTCATGGAGAAACTGTATACCAAACCGGGACTTCCCATTCGAGCTTATCCACGAAGGCGTAAGTTGGCTTTCTCATCATTTTAGTCCATGTTCTAAAGAATTCTTTTAAGAACCTGGAGAATTGCTTCCTGAAGCTGTTGTGTTTCAAGGTGATCAGTCAGACTCCCTGCCTACCCGGCCC
>JBBPQV010000821.1:0-15030 GCA_038092675.1 Boletus rufocinnamomeus | reverse complement strand
CTAGACACAAAATGAGCAAAAGGTCTGTCATAGCGTCCATTCGTCTCAAAAAGGAAAAAAGCGAGGACCTCTGGCAGCCTCAAGCATAGGGACCCAACTGGGGTGAGTGTTCGGATGTCGCCAAGTGCATGCCTCTTGAAAGTGATGCATCATTCCTTTATCTGCAATGGAGCAAGATGAAGTCGCCACATTCCTAGATGACCAACTCAAAAAGGGCTATATTCACCCATCAAAATCCCCTCAGACATCACCAGTGTTCTTTGTACCAAAGAAGGATGGAAAGAAATGGATGGTCCAAAACTACCATTATCTCAACAAACACACAGTTAAAAATAATTATCTGCTTCCCCTCATTGCACAGCTTGTGGACAAGCTACAGGGCACAAAGAAATTTACTAAAATGGATCTATGGTGGGGATACAACAATGTTCAAATCAAAGAAGGAGATGAGTGGAAGGCCACTTTCATATGCTTTAAAGGTGCCTTTGAACCCCTTATTATATACTTTGGCTTGTGCAACTCCCCTGCCACCTTCCAAGTGATGATGAATGAGATCTTCACTGATATGGATGGTGTTGTGGTCATTTACATTGATGACCTAATGATCTTTACAAAAACAGATGACCAGAAAGAACATGACAAGATCGTGCTGAAAGTCCTGAGAAGACTTGAAGAAAATGATCTATTTGTCAAACCCGAAAAATGCACCTTCTCTGCCAATAAAGTTGACTTCCTAGTCATGATTGTAGGCAAAGACGGTATTAAGATGGATCAAGAAAAAGTCAGGGCTATCATGGAATGGCCAACACCAAAAACAGTAAAACAAATACAGAGCTTCCTGGGCTTAGTGAACTTCTATCAGAGATTCATCAAGGATTACACTATGGTGGCTAGACCACTACATGATCTCATGAGGAAGGATGAACCCTTCATTTGGAACGAAGCCCAACAGAGAGTGTTTGATATGCTTAAACACCACTTTATGACAGCTCCCATCCTTGCTTTTCCTGACATTGATTGTCATTTCCACCTAGATTGTGATACATCAGACTTCACTACAGATGCCATCTTATCTATTGAAAAAGAAAACATCTGGCACCCTGTTGCTTTCTTCTCTCACACCATGATGCCACAAGAACAAAATTACCTGATTGCAAATAAAGAGATGCTCTCAGTAATTCAGGCATTAGAACAATGGCACCACTATCTAGAAGGGTCCAGACATCAATTTGAAATATGGAATGACCATCAGAACCTTCAATGGTTCATGACATGACAAGACCTCACCCAATGCCAAGCGCATTGGGCTATGTACCTTTCCCACTTTAAGATGTGGCACTACAAACCTGGCCACACCATGACCAAACCAGACATACTCTCTAGATGAGACAAGCACAAAGAAGGAATAGAAAACAACAACAAAGGCATTACCATTATCACCCCAGATAAGATCTGATCTACGATCACAATTACAGATGATGGGGATATAATCAAACAAAAAATCTTTAATGCCACGTGTCTCCTTAGTGAGATGGAAATACAAAAAATGCAAAAACAAGGCAGCACCCAAGAAGAACGTGATGGCTGTCTATATGACAAATTTGGAAGGTTATATGTACCTGACAAAGCAATCCTCCAAATGGAGATCATTGAAAAACACCACAATGCACCAGTTGCAGGACATTCTGGTTATGAGAAAACCATGGAACTTCTTCAACATAATTATTGGTGGCCTGGAATGGCCACTACTGTAAAAGAATACATTGCCAGGTGCGACACATGCCAAAGATTCAAATTGGACAACACAGCCCCAGCTGGCCTATTATGCCCTCTTCCCATCCCTGAAATATCACAGCTGACTTCATTACCGGTCTCCCTGATTCCCACGGTTATAATGCCATTCTCACAGTCGTCAATTGGCTATCAAAAGAAGTAGAGTTGATCCCCTGCTCAGAAAAATGTTCAGCTGTCGACATGGCTAGGTTATTCCTTTCTCACTTGTGGAAGCATCATGGTCTCCCACATTCTATCACCTCAGACTGCAGGCCACAGTTCACCTCACAAGTTATGCAAGAAATCAATAAAACCTGAAACATTTCTATGAAACTATTCACTTCTTTCCACCCACAGACCAATGGACAATCCAAGATTGTAAACAAAGAAGTTATGAAATTCCTTCACATGTTTTGCTTTGAGAAGCATTATAGTTAGCCATATCCCACTGCATCACAGCCAGCTTGAGACTGCTTACCACTTTCATCTTCAATTGTATTGTGCTGACCTCAGGTTCAACCTCTGTGGTGTGATCATTTGAAACCTTGTTCCAAGGGTCATCAACCATGGCTTCAGGCTTCATCTTGTATGCATGTTCATGGGTCATGGCAAATACTGGCTCATACACTCCCTCTGTCACTGGAATGTACTTTGTTCACATTGAGCAAATGCAGTTGGTTGCAGCCTGTGACAATGAGGTGCTAGCTGTGGTTGGCAGTAACACAAGTTGAGTGAGTTTGGGTCTCTTGCCTTGGGTCATGTAAATGGTGGCATATTGCATGTTCTGATGGTCAACAAAATGTACTATTGCTTACAGGCAAAGGATGCATCCCCACATGTTAGCAGACGAGTGTCAACTTTAACAAGATATTTATAATGATATATATACTATGATAAAGCTTTACTCAAATAATACATACAGTTATACATTGCGACAATGCTGAGCTGAACCTGTATGCTCTTGCCCCAGAGGTCTCTTCAATGACCATGAACAACCACCATCCTGGCCGATCAAGTTTGTGACTGCATTTTGTGTGGCAGGTGTGATGATATGGCCCATGCAAGAGCAGTGAGTGCCATTGACATCGTGTACTAGCATGGTGTTGTCTCTGAAAGCCTCTTCTGAACTCCTAGTATCACTCTCCTAGTCATTAGATTGGGTATTTGCCTCAGCAACTACTTGAGGGGACAAGGCCACAGGTTTAGTGCAGGTCCCATAATTGACAAGGGTGAGATCCGAGGCTGATTGTGTGAAATTGCTGGACATAGTTACTGAAGGAATGGCATTTGTGTGGGCAGAATGAAGCTGTGGCACAGTCTGCATAGCTGAATGGGTTGGCTGGCCAACTATGGTTGGTCCAGGCAGTGCAGGGAAAGCTGAAATTGCAATGGCAAATGGCATGGTCATGGGAGTGGGTGTCTGCAAAGTGTCTCCAGCAGGCAATGTGGCTATTGGAATTTGGACAGGCAAGGGAGGTGTGGGTGTGGGTAGTCTGAGCTGCACAGAAACAGGAGTGGAGATCTGCAGAGGGTCTCCAGCTGGCAATATTGTTGTTGGTATTTGGGCAGGCAAAGGCAGTGAGGGAGCTGGCACCATGGACAAGAGGTGTGTGGATGCAGTTGTTGTTTCATCTAAAGCTGACCCATTGAAAGGTGGGAGAGGAGGTAGGGCAGGGTTAGTACCAACATTGTATTGTTTAAGGAGGAAGAAGTATGGGCCAAAGTTGTCATTCATCCATGCATTTGGGTCATGTAGAAGGGCACTGAATGACCCAGGAGGGTGGGTGGATATTTGGGCTGTGCATGGATGCTTGAGATTGTAGGCAAGATGGATGTATCAAATGTATTGATCGATGATGGAGCAGATGGCGTGATGACAGACAAAGTTAGGAGGATACTGAGCAACCCAGGATGGTGGAGGGTGGGAGGAGATTTGGGCTGTATGTGGATGCTTGAGGTCATGGGCAAGGCAGATTCATTGGATGTATCAATTGATGATGGAGCAGTCGGTGTGATGGTGGACAAAGATGGGTCCTCAGTACTAGCAGAGTCCAGATCCTGATCTGTAGGATTTTCAGTCATGTGATCTGTGCTTGTTTGTGCAGAGAAAGCTATTGTGCAGATCACAATTAGGTTATTTGATTCGCTATTCCTGCAGCTTAAACTGACTCACGATACACCTGATACAGGAAATCCCTGAATGGGATCATGATCTGAGTATCGAATTCAGGGTATGATTTGCTGAAATTGTTACCCAATTTTGTTTGACCAACATGGAAACTGGAAACCTTGGTCAATCCTTATAGTTGGTGTGTATTGCTCTTCACATACCTACATATAACAGTCGATTTTCCCTTGAAGCTCAGGTGAAGGGCCACCTGCCAAGATCATGTATGACCATCCAGTCATCTTTGCCAATCTGGTCAAGAAGTTGTTTACAATTGCTGCAAGTATGTCAAGGTTTCTGCACAATCATTAGTCACCCAAAAAACATTGTGATCATGCTTTACTCACTTCACGAAATCCTCCTCTGACCATTTCAACTTGCCTTGTTCATTTGTTGTCACCAGTTCATTGAGCTCTTCTCATCACTTTTTCATGTGCTTGTGGACTTGTTGTTTGACCTCATCTGTTTCCACCTGGTACAACTCACATGTGAGCTTCTTAATGACCATAATATCTAGTTTTCCAACATCTGCTGCAGGGACCCCCAGCTTTTCACTGAGAGTGGCCTTGATTGTTGTTCAAAAGAAGAGTTTTGAGTATGCCTCCACCTCTGAGTCCTGAAACATATGTTTGCTGCCTTTTTCTTCCACTGCAACTTTGCTAATGACCACTCTGAGGAATTCCGAGGCATTCAATTGTCCCTGTTGACCTGCCTTCATGCTTGAGAATTGGTTTTTGAACTGATGTCAAATTTGCTGTTCTTGGATAAGTGACATCCACAAGAGAATTGTAACAAAAGGTGTGTACATCCTTGCATTGTGCCACATACATGGCCAATTGGGTCCATTGCTCAGCAGTAAATTGGTCAGTGGGAATCTCAGGGAATCATTTCTCCTTCTTAGGGAACTTTCCAAACCATTGCTCAAACAGGTTGGCAAAAAAGACATGGTAGTTTTTTTTCTTGTTGGTAAGGTTCTCTTGGTACTTTGGATACCAAGTTGACAGCCAAGCCTCTTTCTCATCAGTGGTCCATTTGCAAGGTGCCATCTATGGGAGATTAGGCCTTAGGGGTGTTCTGCACAGGATAACATATACTCACTGATATCAGACACACTCAAACAGTTGGTGGGCTTGTGTATGCCATGGAATGAATGATGAAAAAGTTTGCTTGCAGCATGCTCTCCTTGCTCCATATTTCCCAAGGTGAAACACTGCGACTTCCTTGATGCATGGATCAGTGGAATGTATCCAAGTGTTGATAGTGATCATGTCCATGAATTCAGTCCAGTTCACCTGAAGATGCAATTCTGATTGTTCTACTATAGGGATTGAAAGGCTAATTCACCCCATGCGTACATCTCCTTTAAATTGTCATAATTTAGTACAATAGCACTGCAGTACAGATCCTCAACTGAATACAAGATGCTTTTAATGCACCACATGGCTTGAACTGCATCATCCAAGTGTTTTCCTGAGCCATACCTACAGTATGCAAGATCTCAGCTTCTCATGTGTGCTGATCATTCAACAAACCCTTGAGTGTTGAGATCATGGTATACATCTCTACAAGACTATTCATCTGGACAAACATGTGATACAGCTCCTCTAAGACTTCCCTTGCATGTTTTCCAAGGTAAGCATTGAGCAGGTCATCACTAGCAACGTCTCTAAATGCATTGCACCACCAGAATGAACAGACTCACTAAATGGCAGTCTCTGAAACATTCATGACATCTTGGATTGTCGCCAATGGAGTCACAGGTTGCAAGGACTGGGATGGGTATTCCTTGGAGCTGGCATCAGGAGACTGTGCATTGGTCTCTGAGTCTGGTATTTCATTTTGGATGTGTTCAGATCTAAGTCAGGTTGCAAAATGAGTTAGAAGTGAGTCATTCCACAATGATATGTATGGCTCACTTTTTGGATTTGGTGCAGTGAGCTTGATATCTAGCTTTTGCCTTAGCGGAGATTGTAGCTTTGTTGCTATAAGTTATGATCCCATTTAGTAGTGAGCAATGCATGGGACAAATGAGGTGGGTGAAGGTCATACTGAAGATAATACTTGCAGCAATAGTTCTTGGCTGCTGCCTTGCACTCGTCATCAATTTGGTATATTTTGGGACGTTCCATTTGTGTGTCAGACAAGGGTTGTATGTAGTAATGGAATGACCACTTGTTTGGCAGTTTCAAAAAATGAACAGCAATAGGATTTTTAATAAATTTTTATGGTACATTATTAGCACTTCTATGCAGTCTTTAGGGAGCTTTATGAGATCTTTACTGCTGATGCTGCAATACTTATGTGACTTCTATGAGTCATTGCCAAGGCCGAGGACTTCATACAAGCATCAGTACAAGATTTTACCTATACTCAGTGTACTTAGTAGACCTGGAGAGACCATGAATAGCATGGACACATAAGTATGTCTTCACCCAAATTTATTCAGAAGATATACTAGTAAGTGTGAGTACAACAACATGATACCTTGTCCTCTAGCCCATACCCTCACAACTTCCACCACTGAGGACATCACAGCTGAGTGCTCGCATTCAATAATTGGAAAGACCAGCAATAACAGATGAAAGGTTAGCTTCTTTAATGGCCATCTTGGGTTTCTATGTGACTTCAGGTGACAGGGTGTAAGCAACAGATGATTTTCACTTGACAAACCCTGGCCTAGTGTAGTAATAACAGTCATACTTTTGCAAAGACCTCACATGGGCCACTCTGCACTGGCATGTTAGTATGGACTGCATCGGGTGCTCATTGTGGCATTCAAGTTCATGGTTGATATGTAAAGCATGAGTGTGCACAGTAGCATCTGATCAGTGATAGTGGTGTTTTGTGTGGTGTGACAGTGGGTAGATGATCAGAGAAGGCACACAGGGGTTGTATAAATGGATCAATGTGTCTTGGATCACTGGGTGGATGGTTACATGCAAGTAACTAGTAGGATCTTGGGCAGATGTATCCATGCAATGTTGCATCATACATGGATGTATCGGTGCCAGAGACAGGATCATGTACAGATGTATCAGTGAATCAATTCACTGTGCATGGTGCTACATACCAATGTGCTGATCATGTCAATGCTCATGGAGCAAAGATTGACATTGGAGATGTGACATCGCGGGCACACTGCTGTCCCTGCTACTGACCATGGTCCTCCAGTCCATATTGTGATTCTGGGCCAGTATGTGATTACTATCTCAAATGACGTATCATTGGATGGGTAGTGGATCTCTGCATTGGGGATTCTAGTGATAAGTACTGAGTTCATGTGCTTGCAACCCCAAAAAGTGTCCACCCTTACCCAACCTCATTTTCTATCCGAATACTTGCAATTGTTACAGTTTTACCCACAACACTGGGACTCCAACCAAGGATGCTACTCTTCAAGAGGTCTTGAAGACAATGAACGAGTCAAGGTCGATGTCAATGATGATGACAAGAGAGATAGCATGGAAGTGAGTAGTATGAGGACAACCTAGTCCAAGGAATGAGAAGTCTTCCCAAGATCTCTCAGAGAGCAGAGAACCAAGAGTATGAATGAGTAGATTCAGATTAGAGAGCTATTTGAGCTCAGCTCGAACTTATATACAAGTACACTAGTTTAGGGCCAGTCTAACCTGATATAGTAATGGAACTATAGGGGAGGCATGAGTGTGTCAGAGACGCATTGTATTGCATATGTAGCATGTGATCTAGGAAGAAACCAAAATGGGTATAATAGGATCAATAGATCAGATGATCTAGGATCAACGAGGCTGTCCTGTTAAGGGCAGACATTGGAGTCTACAATCCAGAGGCTGTATCTCGGATAATTGTGGGTCATCGAGGCAGGTATTGGAGCATGTAGGATCAATGAGGGAATGCTCAGGAGATCTCAGATCTGTGAGGTGATGAGCCACAGCCCAACCAGGGAGAGTAGGATCAGGGGATGATCCTGGGAAACCCTTGGGAAGATCCAGGCCTTGTGTTTACATGGAAATGTAAATGTCTGGGGGAATGTCCAGTCGCTAGGTGATAGCCAGGAGTCCTTGTGATGAAAGGGAACTTATCATCCTGGGGAAGTGTCCAGTCTAGAGGCAAGAGCCCATCCAAGGCATAAGGCCAGGGATTGTCCATTATGAAGGGGAAATGGTAGCCACAAGTTGTGATTGTAGAGTATGATCTGGTAATACAATGGTTGTGCCATGAGAGGTGAGGGGAAAGTCATGGTGCTGCTGGGGCATGTGGTTGTGGGAGGTTATGGGTGATGCCAGGTCACGAAAACCATAACAGCAATGGCAAGAATGTACAACACCAGTCTCACACACAATACAACAATGTTTGACATGATAATGATTGAGGAATTTCAAGGCACTCATGGAGTTGTAAGTAGTGTTCAAGGTGTCTGTGCAGGTTCATGGCTAATGTTCATGGGATTGAGGCCTGGATGTCAATTCCTGTCAGCCATCTACTTCAGAGCTGGAATGCTTAACCCAAATTTGGTTTCACTCGCTGTTGAAGGTGATGATATCCTGGTCAGGCCATGGATTGTGACTGGCCAACTCCAAGTTGCACCTTTCACAAGGATCTATCCCCTCAGTGTGTTTGTTAAACACTTTCCAGGTACTTCAATATGAATGAGCTGTGCTTTAACTATCTGCACAGCCAAGCAGATGGGAAATCCCCAGCCATTCAATGATGCTATTGAGGGGATTATAGGTGGTTTGGACATACATCCTATGTGGTGTGGGGACATTTTGATTCTCAAAAATAATGGACACACTGAAGGAAAGTATGTTAAGATGGAACTGACTGATATTGCATGGTGTAAGGAGGTGTTGAAGGTGGTGATTTGCTTGGGTGTCTTGTAACCTATTGGGAGTCTCCATGCTGCATGTGGCTGTCAATTATATATTCTACCACCATTGTCTTTGTGTGTCAAACCATGCATGAACTACCAATATCATTGCCCAAAAGTCAGTAATAACATATTGGATGTCTTTGTGCTGCATTCTGCCAGTGTTAATGATATATCCTATTGCAAATATGACAGGAAGGAAAGGACTGTCTGATGCAATGAGTGCAGAGCAAGGGCAACAAAAGGGAATGTAAGTGAGGGAATACTCACAATACAAGTGAAGATAATGATCAAGGGGTCAGTATATCCTAGTCAGAGCATGCCAAGGTTTGGCTCAATGATGACTGGTTTATAATGAAGTGCAGAAGGGAATTCAGCTTCAAATGATAGGAAGAAACTTGAGTTCATTAGAGATGTACAAACATCATGAGTAAGTATATATACATCTCAGAAGTAAAGTTTGGTAGGAGACCAAAAGTATAAAAGGATATACCCTATGACCATATGTAATGAGTCATCAGGGTATGGAGTATGGTGCAACAGCTATAGTAATATGGTGTGACTGACTTAGTCAATGGTCAGTCATCCATGATGCCATAGATCTGGACTTATCATGTGACTGATCACATGATAGAGCCAAGTCCAGAATTCCCATGTAGGAAACTATCATATGAAACATGAAGAGTGTTTAAATGAAGAAATAATATATAATTATATCATATAATTTCAACACCCCCTATGCTATTCACATGAAGAAGATGGAAAAGGAATTAACTGCAAGTGTAACTGTATATTCTTGAAATGTTGCCATGTCAAATTTTTGGTAAAAATGTCAGCAACCTGCTTTGAAGTATTGATATAATACAGATGGAGTTTCCTGTCCTGCATGCATTCACGTATATAGTGATAGCAAATGGGAATGTATTTTGTGCATCCTTCTTAAGTAGGGTTTGATGCTAAAAACATAGCTTCCTGGTTATCACATAAGAGATCAATGGGTGGAACCATTATGTGAATCTCATGACATAAGGATTGTATCCAGGATAGTTGTTTAGCTGTTTCTGACATGGAAACATACTCAGCTTCTATAGATGATAAGGTTACCATCTTTTGTCATTGGGATAACCATGAAACAATGCTATCTGCCAAGAAAATGTATTGGGAAAATAGGTTATGGACTGGCCAGGGTTTGAACCTGGGACCTTCTCCTATGTACTGGGATGCACTACCACTGTGCTACCAGCCCTCAGATACAGAATGTTGGGTTCTTATGTTTCCAACAAAATGGTGTAACCTGATGTAGAACAGCATGTTTCAATGTCTCCTGCCCAATCAGTGTCACTATAGATTAAGAAGCCCGTTCTGTCTCCACCTTTGAATTCTATGCAGAGATGCTTGGTAGATGCAAGATAGCATGTATGTAATATACAATGCCTTCTGCAAGTGTTCATTGGTGGGATTAGAAGAGAACTGTGACATCTTGATTACAGAGTAGGTGAGGTTGGGTCTTGTTCTGAGCATAACAAATAGTAGTGATCCAATGACCAACTGATAATGGGAGTGAAGTGATGGTGAGGATTTGTTGGCAATAAATGGCTTAGGGATATAGCCAGAAGGAAGGGGTGTGCAAGTGTGTGCAATGTTCTGTAAATGAAAACATACATACAATCACCTTTTTCATATAGGAGATCTGGTCTAATCTTAGGGTACAGGTCTTCCTGTCCCTGGTTATTTGCATCCCTAGATATTCCTTTGCTTTGCCTAGATTACATGATTCCCACTTTTTCATGAATTGTTTCTTCTTCTCAAGAAGGTACTTCTTATCAGAACCCATAAAAATTGTGTCACCAATGTAAATGAGAAGAATAATTATAACTTCATCATTAAAATGGATATAAACTCCTGGGTCAGAGTAAGAACAGTGAAACCCCATATCTAATAAAGATTTATGAAGGGCGCAACTCCATTGCAAGGCAGCTTGTTTTAGACTGTAGATGGCCTTGCATAAGTGACAAACTTTCCTTTCTTGACCTTTGGCTACAAAGCCTTCTGGTTGAACCATATAGATTTCCTCATCTAAGTCACCAAATAAGAAGGTGGTCTTGACATCTAGAGCTTCGAGGTCCCAATCCTCAAGAGCTGCAAGCACTAATAAGAGACAACATGTCTGAAAGCAGGCAACTGGTGAAAAGGTTTCTTTGTAATCTATTCCATAAACTTGGGTAAAACCTTTAGCAACATATCGTGCTTTTTAACATCTGTCTGATTTCTTGACATAAGTTCATCTTCCTGTGATAGGTGTACAATCTTTTGAAAGGTCAACAAGTTCCCAAACTTGCCTTTCATATAGGGACTTAATCTCCTCATCCATGGCTTCGTGCCATTTCTTTCTTTCCTCATTGGGAAGTTTGAGAGTATCCTGATAATGATTGGAAATAACTAAAGCTGTGGTCATCAATGTAGATATCCAGGAATGAGAGTAAATATCACCTAGATCTTCATCCTCATTTGTGGGTCTTAGATTCAGTTGTTCTGGTATGACAGTGGGTATTCCCTGTCTATTGGCTAATATCTCATTCTATCTCCACTGGTGGTCTATCCCCATAGGTATTATTCAGAATGATCCACAGTATCTGACCTTGTTGTGGTCTAGATGGCGGTAGGAAGGATTCCTGAGAGAATGTTGGATTGAATTGGGGATTAATGACCAGAGTGGTGGGTCGTTCAAGAACACCTTGGTGTTTTGGTAACAGTTCCATAGGTTGGCAATAGGGATGTGGACCAGAATCCCTAATAGGGTGGTCGTTCTCTTCTCTCTGTCTCCAATTAAGATATCAATCGGGTGGTATAGAGTAATCAATAGAAGAGGGAGTGCACATCCTTTTATCAAAACAAGTAGGAGGAGAAGGTTTGGAAGGAGATGGTTCCTTTCAATAAACATGTGGCAGTGATGGAGGCTTACAATGATTTAGTTGATCAGCTCTCTTGTCTGCATGTGATGGGTGAGGATTCCTGGGAGGATTAGAAGGTGAATCTGGTCTTGGTGGAACTGGGGGGTTTGGAGGAGGAGCGGCAGGTTGTTGCAGACCATGTGGAGGTTGTTGTATCTGAGGAATTCTCGGAATGTATGGATGGCTGTTCATGTCCGGTAGATCATGTGTTATATTAGGATTAATTGGAATAGAAGGTCATTTGTCTTCTTGATCTCTGGGACAGTTGGAAAGATCAGATTCATTGAAAGTGGCAGTAGATGAAACAACAACACATGATTTGGTCTTTGACCAAGAATGGTAAGCCTTTGATTCTTTCTCATGGCCTATGAATATCATCTCCTTGGCTTTAGAAGAGAGTTTTCTGTGGTGGTCTTCCTATGGGATGAAAATGTAGGTGCAACATTTGAATACCTTAAAATAGGATACATCTGGTGTGTCTCCATTCCAAATGGAAACAGGGGGTTTTTCAATCATGGCAATGCATTGGCTGTTGGTTGTAGATATGTAAAGCAGTCTTGATAGCATCATGATCTTGCCAAAAAAATGGTGGCAAGCATGCATGTTGGCGCATTGCTTCAGCTTTTTCAAGGAGAGTACAGTTAAAATGCTCTGCTCATCCATTTTGTTGAGGGGTTCAAGAGACAGAGGTTTGATGCTCTATCCCCTTTGACAAAAGGAACATCGAGAGATCAGAATTGATATATTCCCCCCCACGGTCCAAACATTCTGTTTCTTGGACCAAGTCACAAGGTCCTTGAGAGCCTAAGTGGTGTCTGATTTCCTATTTAGGAACCACAAGGCAACAAAAGGCAAATTATTGTCTATGAAAGTCATGACCCATTTAGCATGTGAGTGGGACTGAATTGGAAATTCAACTAGGTCTGTGTGGACCAGGCCAAGAACATGTTTAGAGTGTTTGTCCAATGGTCTGAATATTCTTTGATGTGCCTTTCCTATTTCTCATCCTCTATAGGGTGTATGAGATTTTTCAACCTTTATAGAGGGCATACCCTTTGTGGATGTGGGCATGTGTCTCAACACATTTCAGGAGCAATGTCTGAAGCATTGGTGCCATAAGTCATATGATTCAATATCCTGTAGGGTCATGGAGCTTATGGATGGTGTGATTGTAACCGACCTAAACCAATGTAGTGAGTTTCTGGGGAATAAGGCAGAAGCCTATATCACAAGACAACCCTGGGGATCCCAGATCCTGCTGTTTTTGGCTATCTCACATCTATATTGCTGATCGGTAAGTGCAGTAACAGATAATAATCTGTGGGCCGCTTTAGGACAATACCAAACTCTGTGCATAATGAATGGGGTTCTTCTTTTACCCTGCACAAGTTGTGCGAGCACTATGATGCCAGGTCCAGTCATTTTTCATGACAGATCCATCAGCTGTGGTGGCTTCCTTGGTGAAGGATGACAAGTGTGAGAAGTCCTCCGAGTATGGTGTGA
This sequence comes from Boletus rufocinnamomeus, assembly GCA_038092675.1. Taxonomy (NCBI): domain Eukaryota; kingdom Fungi; phylum Basidiomycota; class Agaricomycetes; order Boletales; family Boletaceae; genus Boletus; species Boletus rufocinnamomeus. The sequence goes on along the minus strand of JBBPQV010000821.1, from coordinate 1,787 downwards.
TATGATGGAAACATCTGCTATCAATCATCAAATAATCTCAGGTAGAGGATGAGGTCCCAGTTGCAACAACAGAAATATTTCCATAATCATACCAATCCAAATTATAATTGTATTCCTCATCTACATAACTGGGAAAAAAATCTCCACTATCCCAGACATTAATGTCTCTTGAATCAAGTCTGTGTTTCCACATCCCATCTCTGCATCTGCAGGTATCTCCATAGAAGGAGTCGACATTATAGTTTGATGGACCTGCTTCAGTTGTCAAGTGAGTGGGCCCACTTACGAAAGGGCTGGTGAACAGCTGGTGCAATATCTTCCATGGTGTCATAATCTCTGTCATTTCAATTATGGTAGACAGGCTCTTCTTTATCCATCTCAATGACCATGGCAAAGCCATCTCCTTCCATTGTGGTAGCTCTGGCCTTCCCTTTACCTTAATGGATATTACCAGCCTTTGGATTGGTGAATCCTGAATGGCATGAAGCCATGTTGAATGAGCCCCCTCTTCCTGGTCTTGAGGTTGCCTGAAGGCTTAAGATGAGGATATTTAGTCCAACATCCATTGAAAGGATGGGAGCCTTGATAGTGGGAACATTTCTGTCCTGCTGCAGGAGCCTTTTGAATGGCAGATATTCTAACCGCGTTTGATTCAACAGAACAAAGGCAGCTTGCCAGAGAGCCTATCTGATGGAGGTAAACTTCTCCCATTATCTTTGGAAGAATCTTGTCAGGAATGAAATCAGCTTGTGAGGTGGAGTGGATGATGGTTGAAATTATGTTTTCATATGAGGAAGGAACTTTTGGAGGGTCATCATCACTTTCAAAGTGTTAGGTAGTATAATACCACCAGTGGTGAGTTGGTCAAAAAGACCATTGAGCCTGTTAAGGCCTTCAGACAGATCTGAGTTTTCTGACACTTGAAGGCATGAAGCCTCTCAGAAAATATAGAAATTTCCAGTGACACCTGATGGAGTGTAAAGGGTATTGAGAGTGTCTCATAGGGTTTTGGCAAGGGACATATGCATGGTATTGTAAATGAATGATTGTCAGGATTGCATGTCTGTGGAATTAAAAACAGCTATCATAGCCTGAGCTCCCTGGTCATTCTCCATCCAGGTATTTTGCTTGGTAGGAGTGCCATTAGCAGGAAAAATGGAGGTACCGGCGACAACAGCCCACTGCTTGTTCAATGTAAGTATATTATAGAGCTGCAGGGACCATTGCATGTAGTTGGAGGAGCCTTTCAAGGTGGGGATGCAAGCTTGAAGGTTGGAGTCAATCTTGAATGAGGATGCCATCTCTCTTTAAAAAATAAAGAGGTTCACAACAAGGGTCTGGTGAAAAGGAACTTCATCAGCATTCATCATGGAAGGGTTTTGAGAAGAAAAAATTGGTAGTGGTGGGAACATGCTAGGATTTTATTTCTGGTTCATCCAAGGTCCAGTGGGAACTTGTTGGAATGAGGGAGGTGGTGATCCCCCCATTATCTGAACAGAGGGTCCCAAAGAAGAACAGTTACAGTGACTCCAAAAACCCTTTCCATACTAACCCAGAATGTGGTGCACGAAGCGCACCACCAAACAGCGTGGGAATTACGCTTAGCATTGGTGGAGTTATACCTAGTACGTACTCTCGGCTACAATATTGCCCCCTAGGCCATGTGATTTGGTCCACATGCCAGAGAGATATGATCAATTCAAAACAGCAATACCATGGAAAGGGTTTTTTCACTTTTGAAATAACAAGGGTATTTGGATATTATCAGTACTTGGTATAGCCTCCTT
>JBBPQV010000820.1:0-15031 GCA_038092675.1 Boletus rufocinnamomeus | reverse complement strand
GGCCCCCGGGCGCCCCGGGGGGGGAGTTGTACATGTGCTCGGAGTCTCGGACGCGTTGGACTTGGTCTGTTCCCTGTCTTCCTCTGCTTCTTGACCGACCTTGCGCGCGCGCGACACGAGCTGAAAGTCAGTAGATACGTCGACGTTCGATCGCTTCAATACTTGACAAAAAGGAGAGAACATGGATCTGACATGGGACGACAATCCATGTTGATGTCCATGTTCTGCGAGACCCACGCGCACGCTCATTGTGGTCGTCTAAGCGTGCCATCGTAGAATGCAAGTCAGGGAGCGTGACCGATATGGAGCACTTTTGGTGACGAGCATGGCGATGGGCGATGGATGACAGCACACGAAGCGTACGCCATGTAACATACCCGACGACGACGCTCGTCAGACTTGTAACTCGAATTATCTCCAGGCGGTCAAAAGAAAGAAAATAAAATGCACGCGTACATACCAGATGAAAGATGCCCAGAGTGCAATGACGCCCCCCATCTTCAGTGCAGACACGCCGTTGCTTTACACTGGCAGTCAGCAACAGGCCTATCCATGGGGTAAAGGGAGGAGAGAGTGCGATCGCCGGTCTCGCCGCTCGTGCTGTCTCGGATGGTTTCCTGCGTGCGGTGAGAGAGCAAGGACATACGTATAATATGTCGTGGTATCAAGACAAGAGGATGGCGCTGGCTCGCTTTGGTCGTCACTGGTTCGATACGAAAGAAGGGAACGTACCTCCCTCTTGATCAACGTTCCATCTACGACGAGAGGCGTCAGATGGGGATTTCGGAATGGCAGTATATAAAGTAAAATGTTTACCGGGATCTTGAAGAAATTGAAAAAGGTAATCGTTGTATAGGTTACCGTTGCGAATGATCGACGCCTTCAACTTGAAATTGTCCTGACACGTCTAATTTCTAATTCCCGAATTCGGTGACCAAGCCGCTGTTTAATTTTACGTCGTTCCGTGAACACCACCGCCTCTTCTCTCGCACGTCCATGTACAATTTACACGGCCACTCGAGCTGGTGCGACGCCCCACCGACCACCTCGGATCTCATGTCATAGCTCTCCTCGGATGACGCATATTTGGTATCGGTATACACACCCTCACCGTATCCAACGGTCCAACTACTAGCAGAGGTCTTTCTGGAGTCCTACATCCTTGCCCACGAATCAACGAACCAAGCATGCCCGATAACTTTACTCCGAGGACAACCAAGTCCTCCGCTTCGACCGGTGTGTGTGGCTCTGATACATCCACGGCTCCACCTCGTTGAACGGTTGTGACCGTGAACGTCGGCCTCAGAGATACCGCGGACTTGAATTGCTTCCTCCTCGGGGACAGACCTGTGACCATGGAGAAATACGCACGTCGACTCTCGGGCCGGACTGAGTGCGGACAACCTTGGATGCGAGTCGATCCCGCAAATCGTGCCCTGACTTGCCGTTTCCGACTTTTCAAATCACTCCAGGACAGCGTTCTCAGGGAATCAACCGCACCGTCAACGACAGAGCCCTGGGTAGTCGCAAATCAATCGTGGTACAAAGGCCAGATCGCTTCCTTGCTATGCATCCCTCTTGGAATTACAACGTCTTCCACTCCTACAGCCAACCAAGCGCCCCGACGACCCCAAAACCGCCCAAAATGACAACGACCCACGAAAAACAACCAACTGACCACAGCCCACATCCACATGCCCCTCGACATCGTCCAAAGTCCGTCCGACTCAGAGATCTCGGGCATACGCATGTCGACAGTGGGCAGTTGCTCGTCATCTCCGCAGATCTTCGTCATGTCGAATCTTGCAGCCATCTTGTTCGGGCCGAGCGCGTACCCAATACGATGCATCGTCTAGTCCATTGCACATCATCGGAACAAGCTGGCGATTTGGCTTTCCACTGGCAGTTCGGGTTCGACAGCTACAGCAAGGTTCGACAGCTGCAGCAAGTGTAGCAATGCAAACTGGATCGGTGGTGCGATGGGGACCCCATCTGAAGGAAAAATCTCGCAATGATCTGACTTGTATGAAAAGGCACTCACGACACCATCGATATGTAGACCCCCTCCTATAGCAGCCCAGCGTTGACTCCGAGTTGCAATCACCAGGTCTGAGCCACGTCGAGCTCCTCGAGGCTCCCAAACCAGGAAGACGTGCATCTCGCCATCCTGCGCGCTGATATGACAAGGCAAAGATGAGATAGCGCGCCTCCTAACCTAGGCATGTTGCGGGTAAGGCGTTCAAGGTCCGCCACATTGGAATCTCCTTCGAATTTGCACGCCCACATCGCACCATACAATGGTCCCAGGTACATCTGAGGCACTCGAGTGTGCATCGGCCCACGCTTCGCGCCAGTGGGCAAGTGCTGTGGTTTCGAATGTGCCGAGGGCTCCGGTTTCGACTTGGCAAGGTCGGTGTCCACCGTCATGCCGCCAAGGCTGCAAGCGCAAAACAACCCCAAGTCAGTCAATGCATGCGCATGCGCAACATCGAATCCCCACATACATGTACTGGATACCGAGACATAGTGATCAGTCCCAGTGTTTTTTTTTTCATAATCGAGTCAGACACTGACCGTCTTCCATGGTGCCAAGTTTAGCACAAGAGCGCGGTCAGAGCACCTGCAGGGTGTTTGGAGGGAGATTGTGGCCAATCTAGCGGGGATCGGAGAGGAGGGCTGGTGGGTGCGACGGGAACCTACCTGGGGCGACTGGATTTGGGTGGTTCTAGCCTCCTGGATCCAGTATATTGAGACGCAAACATGGTTGGCAGCGACATGGATGACCACTACAAAAAAGGTTCGCCTGGAGATACCACATGATAGCGGCGGCATCGAGGGGACCCGCCGGGTTTTCCGCGACTGCAGTGAGTCCTCGGCGGCGGGACTCGCTGGGCGCCCGCCGAAGCACCTGCACGAGGAGTGCGCGGGGAAGAGGATTCGGGGGGGTTGGATGAGTTTGCGGGACATACATACGCCTGGTCAGCGGTAGGTGCGTTTGACAGAGTGGACACGTACTGGTGGATAGGGTCAGTCTCGTCGTCAGTACGTAGCCCAACAGTCCACACCGGCAGTATAGAACGAGTTTGATATCGACTCGGAAAAGAGGGCGCGTCGTGCAGCGATACTTGTAGCAGAGGGAGGAAGAAAGGGGGGGAAAGGACTATGGGTTCTCCCCTCTAGAGCACCTCTCTTTTGTACGCCTGGAGACTCCCCGTTTCATCTTTGGAATGCAGAGCTTGGGTGCCGATCGGTACGTCGTTGGAGTGGCATGATATCGGCGAATTGCGCGGTGAACGTTTAAACGTTGGCACATTGGTATACACCCTATATCTTCTATAGTGGATGGTTTGATCCAACGACAGCCCGAGGTTTGCTACTGCAGTATCTATAAGGATTGTTTTTGGTTGAACGTTATAGTCACTGGTACCCTCAGCGGTCGTCTCGACAGTCGCGTCACAAAATGAGAGAAAGATATTCAGATTCCAAATCATGCCGCTTTTGCCATTCTGCACGGACGCCGCGGCGGCCTCTACATAACTAACGCCATTCGATATTGGAATCTCTTCCGTTCCGTGTGGTGCCGGAGCAAGCTGTCTCACTTCCCGGATGCCATGATGAGAGGCCGAGCCGAGTCCTCCTGTCCGCCGTTCTCTTCCCAGTCACGTTTTCCGCCCCAGTGATGATCGACATCTCGTTCGGTGTGTAGAACATTCCGAAGCAGGGTGTATTCCCAATGCGCCTTGTCGATCTTCCGATGCTTGATTTCTCCATGTTAGTGTTACTATTCCGAGTCGGCGTCCCAAAAACGGTGCACAATCAGCAGTCCGATCACAAGACTAGAGTAACCATGTCGTGCTTTTCCTAGGCCCAAGAAACTACATTACACGAGAGGTCTGAATGGCTCAGGGTGGTCCACCAGGTTCGAGAACGCTGATGCTACTTGGTGGATTGGGTGCACCACGAGGATCTGCACAGCATGACCCCCAGGAAGGGATCTAGAACCCATCAGGTTTCGAGCCAAGGGCAATGCGAACCTGGAGAGTGTGTCCTGGTCCTGTCTCGGGAAGCGGAAACAATGAACGTGCGCGCCCCAATTCCCCAACCCCTCCTGCAGCTCCTAGCATGGGACCGAGAATTCGGCCCGAGTCAGGATGACAGATTATCGAGACAACCAAGCCTTGCCCACAGAAACGTCTTCTGTCCCGACTCGCAATGCTTCGAAACATCCCGCCTCATCTCCACCCATCCCTATACCTCCCGTGCAATCCACCACTACGGCTCACAGTCCACCATCGACGCCTTCAGCAGGACCACCCTCTCATTGCATCAGTTTCTTCCTATTTTCTTGTTACCGAGTAATGAACCCCCCGAAAAATTCGTACACTGCCAGTGTCATCGCACTTATCAAATCCTCCATTTGCTCTTCTGACTCCACCCTTTTCTACCGCACAGACGGCATAATGGATCACACGCGCATCCTCATCGACAAAGCCTCGTGGAAATAACTCGCACCGTGCGTAGTACACACCTTGTGCATTTCCCGAACAATTGATTGAACCAGACAATGAGATCAAACGTGCCCACAAATGGAAGAGATACCGCGCTGCGACAATGTCCATGTTCTTCTTGCCGCCAAGCAGATCGTTGAGCTGGAAATCAGAAGCACCATACTCCACCGGGGAAGGTGACGATAGAGCGCGAGTATCACTACAATGGAAATGTGCAGCTTGCACATAGTGCGAAAGGAGATCTGTCGTTGTGCATAAGTACGTCGCATGTCACGGTGAGATGAGCAGGTTACGATCAAAACGACACTGAAGGCCAACGTGCGCGAGAGCAAGGAAGAGCAAGGAAGTGGGTGGGGGACGACGAGGCTTAACCACCCGTCTGCTTCAATCCAACCCACCCCTACGTTCTCTACCTAATTGTCGGTGTCCGCAATACAGGTTGACGAGGGCCATAGCCCCATTGGCGCCGCCTGACCCGACAACACGAAGTGCGGCTGTGCATCCACCAGCATCCACAGGGATCCCGGAAGCCGTGTCACTGGTGGCCCTCCCAGTTGAGTGATATCAGCGAGGTCAAATCCTGCGGTTGACTAGTATGGTTATCTAAGGAAGAGGACCTCAGTGAGAGGGGGGCTTGCCACCTTGTCCCCCACTGTCGTATCCACCAAGCCTTCCAACGACGCCGTCACCTCCTCCGCCTCCAATCCAGACGATGTTGGCCCATCGTGCATGCCAAACACACCCAACAGGTTATCCACGCCATGCATCCAAATCCCCAGTTCCTCCCAAACAAACTCGTACAACATCCGCGTGCGGGCGCTAAAAATGCCGATGCAGGCGTTTGTCCGGTGGGGCGATATCAAAGACCGGGGCCGGTACTGACATCGACATCGACCCCATGCACCCTCTCCACACGTCCGCCAATGACAATCCCAAATACGTATATCATAGTTCTGTTAAGAGTGCCACGAGCTTGTCCGCCAGCGTTGTACGGAACGAAGCCACCTTGCCCAGGTCGAGCGGTTGAGGGCGTCATATACTCGGGGGTATCACCATGCGCCCAATCTTGTCCACAAGCTGGCCCGCATCGGAGAGAGCAAACACTTCGCACACGACCTGGCAGACGAATGTCTTATGCCCAAATACAGTGCACACACGTCGAGGGCTTGGCAGACAGCGAATAAATGTGTGGCCGCGAGTGATTGAGACACTTGGAGTGCTGTCAGAGCGTACCGAGCCGAGCCGAGGCCGAGGGAACTATCGAGATGTACTGTCAACAGCGAGAACCTTGTGAGGCGGCAGCAATGTCTACGCCTTTACACCCGAACTCCAGTGTATTCTTACCAACGGAGAGGTTCCCGGGCAAACCACGGTTCATAGCAGGTTGTACAAACATGAGTCGACCAATATGCGAAAGGAAGAGTCGGAGGTGATCCATGGCGCTGGTTACAGACAATGCCTGGAAGTTTCCGGCATGATGAATTTTGCCTGTGACACGTGAGTCGGGGTAAACATTGGGACATGACAAATACACACCTTGCTCACCAGCCTGCACGGGGGCTCCACAAGCGGATTATTGGTCGTCGAGTTGATTTCGATGTGAATGGTATCCTCGATTCTCTCAATGTCCTCGAGCTGGGGATCCAACCATATTGTGGAGCGACACAGAGAGAATAACAATCTTACCTGAGCACACGGTCTTCCTCGATCGTGACCTCGACCTCGTCACCCTGAGCAAACTTGGATGAGGAGAGGAGAGACAAAATACGGGGGGGCAAATTCGATTTGACTAGGGTAAGGACGAGCGTAGTCGACAATGTTGTGGAGGAAGGGGCGAGAGGCAAGTAGGAGAGGGCTGGTTGAGCAAAGCTCGACTTGGCAAATTCATCATCAGGAACAGAGGAAGGTGTGCTCGGGGAAATGGGAGATAGGCCACCGGACTCGGTGGCCGGAGTCCAAATGTAAAGGTAGATGATGACACAGACTAACGGACAAGCATGGCGGCACGGGTCCAGGCTCGGGGCATGGTGGTTGAGTGAGCGGGATCGGAGAGGGGCAAGGCTGCTATGGATGAGTGGGATGAAGGGGCATACCAGAAGACGAGGCATGACGAGAGACAGAGGAGGGAGTTAATACATCTGCCTGAGCTGGTGCCGGAGAAGGGCGGTACCGAGTACGATGGGTACGGGTGTCTGCGCTGCTATCGCGGTCGGTAGAGACGCCGTAGGCGGAAAGACTAGCCTCGGCCTTGGAAGTAATGGCAGCGCAGAGATGTTCGCAGGGAGAGAGGCGAAGAGGCGGTGCGGAGGGAGGAGCAGTGGAAGACGTCTGTTATGTAACTTGTACGTGCAACTCCGAGTAGGGGGCTTTTTGCCGAGCTCACGGAGCACACAAACCTCGTACGTCCGCATGTTGCGCACTGGCACGACGAGGACCATCGATCTCACTACCCACCTCCTCCACCACGCCGCCCAACACAAGGGGAAGGAAAAGGAACAGTTGGGCGAAACTGTCGCGCAGCAACAGGCGCGAGCGGCACGTGCGCGGGACGACGGCGAGGTAAACCAAACCATCAACCATGACAAGTTGGATTCGGACTCGGATCTCGAAGGGCTGTCGGCCATCGCAGCGAACCGCCTCGTCCTCCACACAGTCTCTGTTTTGGTTCACATCTTGAACCTCATAGCGGATCAGAGACCCTCGGCCCCGGGGAGCATGCAGAACCGGCTTTAGGCGATCAACTGGGAGGACCTCATCAGTCTGCTTGCCATCGCCGGCGTCATCGACCAGACGTCCTTTTTCGTCGGTGCACTGTCTCGAAACGCCACCCTTCTCCATTTCCATCTTGATGCGCAGTGTCGTCGTACGTGCCGAAAGGCGCCTCGAGCGTATATACGGACCTTCAACCACGGAAGGTAAACAGTCACACCGATCGTCTTTCGGACGTTGCAACTCACCTCACTGTACAGTTGTGGAAAGGCTCAAATTGGTCGCGTCGGCCAAAGGGAGATTATCAAAGTTGGCATCCATTCAGGAGGATTAATTACTCGCACTTCCCATACTCCCCTGAACGCGTCGGAAGGACACCGAAGGTGAACCTTTCCCTGTTCCACTCCACCATCCACAATGGCATCACCAAAATCCATTCCGGGTCGTCAAGCCAACTAAAGTGGGCCCAATTCCGCGCCGTCATTGACACGGTCAAGAACGTGGACGCATAATACGTCGACCTGACAAAGATCTCCCACCGTCACCGCATCTCATGAACGACATCTCCCACACACTACCCTATAATAAATGACACCTCCCTCTATTACCCAGTGTTGACATGGCACTCGTTGCATGACAGACATGTCGCGCTCACCGCCCTCTTTCAGTCGGCATCGACTGACGCAGTGATATCCCGTCAAGCGTCCTTCACGCCATGGAGAACGGATCACTCCGCGCTGTGCACTGCGCTCCGTTTCACATTCATCGGTTATTTTAGTTTTCTCCAACGCACTACTGAGCAGCGACAAGGGGTGCTTATCCTTTCCATTCTTGCGCTTCACATTCTTATCTGATTTAGTGTCCCTTGGATGCGCTGCGGACTCGGGGATTGTATGGCTTTGCCATTAATCTCCACTTTTTAGAGCCATCGGGTGGCTTTCGTTCAACCGCGGGTGCAGTATGAAATGAAGCGTACGTCACATGTGCGATCCCATGACCCAGACCATCGTCTATCTAGCACTCGACTCCCCACCATCACATCGCAATGATGTTGCTGTGCACGCTGATAGGGCCAAACTTATTCTGCACTCTACGGGGATACCAACACCGGTTTACAACCGCAGTCGTTTCCGTCCTCTACGGAAAAATGGGCAAAGGCTGTATTGTGGGTGCGACTGCGTGGGCATGCTTTATTCTACTGGTGATGATTGATTGATGTTCTGTCAGCGAACGAACCACAAATACTGGCACCGTACAGCGCCCAGAATCCAAGAAAGCCTTCCATGTGTGCAAAGAACCTGACAAGACGTCGTGCATCACTCCGTACGTCACGGGGCATCTTCGGAACGAAACCTAGATGGTGCTCAGTTCCATTGGTAACTGAATTACCAATACCGCTAAGCACCGGCGTCAGGAGCTCTCGGTCCGAACCAGCCCCCAACCAGGGGGTCATCTGGCCCGACCAGGGAAAAAAACGCCCGAGAGAGCGAGACCGGTAAAGTAGTCGTTCACCGAATCAAACGAGGAGCAGGCCGTGCTGATACCGCGTATCCTTGATGGAAACCATCTGCCGCCGCATCCATAAACAAAGTTCTCGACGGTATTGTCCAGTACCTCGGAGTGGCGTTGCCGACCGCACGTCCTCCATTCAAAAATATCAGGCTAGTCATCACTCCATACGTGTGCCCATCATACGTCCGGAGCGCCACCTCCGTCCTCTTTGTACAGGTATGACTTCGGTTTGATTTGTCTGATGGAAATACCGGTTGCCTGAAGCGCTTCTTTGAAATGGAAAGGATATAAAGTATGCAGAGGTGTAATCACACGTTGGACAGTCAAAACATCACATCACTCTTTCGATTCACATACTAACGTCCACTATGTCGCTCGATGTACTATTATCCACGACTTGGACGGCATCGGAGGTCTTGGACACTGTCTTGACCAACCTTCGTCACTTTCAGTGGTATTCACTCCATGGCGCCGTCGCTTGCGTTGCAATCTGGACCCTCCTTCGGTGGCTTCGCACACCCCGTCAGCAACTCCGTACCACACAGCTTCGAGGACCTCCCAGCGACAGCTTCCTCTACGGTGTCGGCAAGCGCATCGTCGACACCGAGGATTCGGGCACCGTGTACGAAGCGTGGGCGCAGGAATATGGTCCAGTATACGAGGTCCCATCGACCTTGGGGAGTAAGAAGATCATGCTGTGCGATCCCAAGGCGATCGCCCACTTTTATGCCAGGGAAACCTGGGCATATTCTAAGACCCCGTTCGCCAGGAAAGCACTCACGAATCTAGTACGTGGTCGATGGCGACCCCCTCGTTATACAGTGTGGCTGATGCTCTGAGGGAGTTTGGCAACGGGATTACATTGGCCCATGGAGACAGTCATAAGAGGCATGATTTAACTTATACGGGGGAGAAAAAACTGACCGATTTCGCCAGGCAACGCAAGTTTTTAGCGCCTGCTTTCAGCATCGCTGCCATTCGGCAGTTGACGTCGATTTTCTACGACACAGCACACAAGGTCGGATTACCACCGTATTGGTAGTAGTCCCTGTCTGACGTAAATTTCGGATTGCTTGAAGGCGAAAGGAGCATGGGATGTTCTGATCGAGTCGAGTGGTGGGGATAGCGCTATTGTCGATGTCGAAAGCTGGTGCGTTTCGTGAGACGTCCTTCCATACCTCTAACAAATATCTGACTTGTTGATGTTGAAGGATGAATCACATAGCGTACGTTCCTCCCCACCTTCTCACTGCCACATCCATAATTAGTCTGGCAGACTCGATATCATCGGTCTCGCTGGTTTCTCTCACAATTTTGGCGCGCTCGAAGGCAAGCGCGCATACATCACCGAAGCCTTTGACGCATTCGGCGCGTCCTCTCGCTCTACGTCCCTCGACAATGGCCTCTTTCTCTTAGGGATGGTCTTCCCGTTACTCGCGTGGGTACCTACGACAGGCAGGAGGCTCTTCCAGAAGCTCAACGTGGCACTGGAAGACCTCTCGGGCGTTTTGCTGGACCGGACACAAAAGGAGATGGAGATGGGTGTAGGCAAAGAAGAGAGATCTATGATTGGGACGCTCCGTATGTGGTCTATTCCAAACGTTCATTGGCATGCACCACTGACCTACTTGACTCAAAAAATAGTTAAGGGAGCGAATAACGATTCGGACGTCCACTTGACGAAAGATGAAGTCACGTCCCAGGTAAATGCTTGTTACACATGTCGAGGTCCGTCGTCGACGTCGGTTTTATAGATTAAACAACTGCTCTTCGCATCGTATGAAACGATTTCTAGTATGTGTCCTCCCTGTATATATTCTTGAGCGCATCCTGACTCGTACATATGTCGATACTAGTCAGCTTGACCGTAAGACCCTACCCATGCGTTCTCCATGCATCGACTGACCGCCTTCCCAGTGGGCCCTCCTCGAGCTCTCGCGGAACCCAGACGTGCAGACAAAGCTGCGAGACGAGCTTATCGAGCATGGCGTAGACCCGACGTACGATCAACTTACAAACGGTCTTCCCTATCTCGACGCTGTCGTCCACGAAATCCTCCGTGTCCACCCGGCTGTCGTCGAGTTTATACGCGTCGTACGTCCCCATTCACTCTCTTCATACTTCATCGTTATCTAACACGTCCACAGGCCATCGAGGATGACGTCATTCCACTGTCAGAACCCGTCCGCAACAAATCCGACGAGCTCGTCGACAGCCTGACGATCGCGAAAGGCACGGTTGTCGCTCTCTCGGTGGAATCCATGAACTGCTCTGCCGCGATCTGGGGAGACGACGCCAAAGTCTTTCGACCGAGTCGATGGCTCGAAGACGCGCAGGGCCAGAATGGAATACCTGCCAAGGCCAAGGAAATCCAAGGATATCGTCACTTGCTCACGTTCGCGGATGGATCGAGGGTGTGTCTGGGCAAAAACTTTGCATTGGCAGAGCTCAAGGTGTGTGGATGCAGTGCGTTGTGATTATAGATTCCTAAGGCGTCTTCTGGTAGGCGGTGTTGACGGTGCTCGTCAAGAACTTTGTCTTTGAGATGCGTGATGGTATCGATTCCAAAATCGAAATGGGCAGAGGTGTGCTTCCACGACCAAAGATTGCGGGTGAGGTAGGATGCAAGTTACCTTTGCGTGTTAAAGCGCACGTTGCCTGAGGTTGGAACGACGGGGTGAGGAGGTGCTGGGTTTGACATCCACGATATCACCTGCGAATTTATTTATACTCGTTATACCAGATTCGAATAAATGACAGATTGACTGGTTAATGTGAGTTCATCAGTGTCATGAGTGAACAATGCGCTATGGCACCGTAAGCAGGTCTCATAGGTCCTAGCTACTTGCTATTTCGTGCAGCGACGCATATTTTTCAAATGATCGGCCGCTGGAGGCTACGATGACAACGCCAACACCCTCATTGAGACGCGTAGTTCCAACAAACACCATGCTGGCGGGGTCCACTCGCGCAGAGCGGTCCAGCGGCACAGCATAGATGTTAAAGTAGGCAAGTCGCAATGCGTCGACGAGTGCACATGCATGCGCGCTTCAACTCAGCCGTCGTACGCGGAGTGTATGCAATCTCGGCAACTCAACTGGCCATCGGGATCACGCCACCGCAACCAGCTGATGCGAAGGCTGCGGCCGGTGTAGTCGGCGTGAGTTCCCTTTCTCTGCTCCCGGGCCTTGCCAGTCTGTGTGGAGTCATCACAGCATCATATGTATGAAGATGACGATGTGCTGACTTGAAACGTGATTGTATTTGTTGCGACTAGGCATTGCAATCGGACGGGTGGGCGACGTATATGTTGATTGACGCTCGTTGAGGCTGTAGAGACGCATTACATTTACAGTGACCACACTACGGCTACGGTCGACTCCTAACGCATACCAGGTATAACCCATACTCCATTATAGTACATACCTTTTTTTTTTCTATTTCCAAGTTGGTTTGCAGGGATTTTGCATCTATAACCGTACCCCATAGCTTTTGTAGGGTGATTTTACTATAGTCGAACTTGGGCGATAATTAACCAACGTTCCTGCTGAATGCCAGCTAACTCTAACTCTAACTGTCGAAAAAGGGAATTATGTCACATCCAATCTGGTACATCTCTCGCACTGTCCCAGACCCCACTTTGATCAGGTCAAGGCTCTGCGCATCGTGCAGTGCATCACCGCTCCATATTTAGGAGACTCGGTCATCCTGCATGAGAATAAGCGGTGGCCCACCACACGGCTGGTGGTCGATCGGGTGAAGTGGTGTGGGGGTCAGAGTCTTTGACGCTGTATCAATTTGAACACTTTAAACCACGATCCATAGCCGGCCGAATTCTTTCGTGCTTTCGCACGAGCCAAGACTACTCGCAGGTCCATTGCTAAGCATACCTCGCACTCGGTTTTACTCCCATTATAGCAGCACCGAGCTGGTACTCCCCTAAACAGCCCCGGTAGCAGTAGCCCAATGCAACATCTGCTCCCGAAACGGCGACACGTGTGACGTTCCTGACGAGAACTTTCGCAACGTCGAAACCACACCCTATACCTAGCCCACCTCTGCGACAGTGTATTGACTCTTACCATCGTTCTGAGATGGGTGACAGCCGCAGTCTGTCAAGTGAGTTTTTCGATATCAACCCAGGCTGCTTGGCCTCCTTGTCACCACATGGGCTAGGGGAGCGCACAGAGTCCTAGCTGGCATAATGGAAACACAAGCACGCACCATAAGAAGCCGCTGTGCATAAATATATTGGGGGATATGAGCTGCACTTTCACAACCAATTTTGACGCCTAGCAGCATCCAATCATGCTTGTCTTCAAACCCGCCTTCTCCCCTCGCTGGTGGCGTTGTTAGAGGCGCAGGTTGGTCTTTCCGTCGATCCCGGTTGCGACTCGTCCTTGATAGTCCTCTCCAGATGCTAAAAACTTTTTCAGGCAAGCTGCGGACGCAGAGATGAGAGGTCAGTAATGTACGATTAAACACTCAAGCGCCCATTTCAAGTGCCTGCAGCGTCTCAGAGCACCATAGTCCCTCCCAAAGCTACTCCGTGGGGTGCACTTTGGTATGGGAATGCGCATGAGATGGATTCATGCTGACGTTGAGATGTGTAGGGGGTCGGACCAAGATGGTTTGACGTCGGTGCCAACCAGGTTGGGAAGATATTTATTTCATTTTACCTGGGATTTCCTTGGTTGTGATACGGAGAATTTATCTCTTTGGGGCGTAATAATGTTTTTCCCACGCCGCAATTTTCAACCACTTACGCCTGTCAAAGCTTAGCGTTGTTATCGACAGTGACACCCCGTCAGACAGGTCTGACGGCGTCAGTGAAGACGTTTTGCCAGCGTCAAGGGTCGGGCCACGTTAATCAGCCGGCCGTGGTAAATGAAGAATGACTTGACGGGGTCAGATGGTCAAGCGGCCAATATTGACCTTAACAACACTGTTTTAAATTGCAGTGAGGCCCATTGACCTCACTTGTCCACTGCTTTCGTCCTCGCCATCTCGTGCGTCTTCAAGCCCGCACATGCCCTCAAGGTCTGTCGCGACACTGATCCCCAACCATTATAATGATCCACAGGCCATTGACTCTCTTCCCAGTTTGTGCGTTACCTTTGTGCCGTTTTCTGCCTTAGCTGTCATGGGTCGGTCCTTCTCGCGATGTGTCTTTTCTCTCCTTACCGTCCCTCTGCTGTAGGTGTGTCCTTCACCTGGACCTGGAGAAAGACCAGGAACACCATGTACGTTTCTTCTCTGACAGTACTATGTATACTCACCTCCCTCTAGTTTACCATCGCTATCGTTGTGATGCCGTCTCCATGGTCCCATTCATAAGTGGTTCCCCAATAATATACACGCGCTCCATGGAAGTCGGGAAGCAAATAGCCGTTGCCGACCATAGGTCCGATGCTCTGGAAAAGTAGATTACTTGAACCGCTTCTTCTGTGAGTCTGCAGAGGTCCATCCTTCCGTGGGAAATGTCCCTACCTTGTATCCTGCAGGTTCTGGGGTCCAAACATCGTTTCCGCAGAGAGTGAATTGTGGAGAAAAGACAGGAGGATTGCCAGCCCTGCGTTTGGAACGAAACGTAGGTGGTTAGATTATCGAGCATTCGTTAAATGGCCAATCCAGCCAGGGTATGCCTTTGTTTGGGATGGGGATGAGCCACGAAAAACATTATCGAGGGTCCTGATGTCCATGTGCTCATGTTCAAGGCGAGCGTTCTTGGCTGAGACTCTACCTTGAGGATGATCATTCATGCCAACATTTTATAATAGTTCGTACTCATCATATTTGCATCGGTTGGCTTCAGCTTGCCATTCACATGCGCCATCCGTTTGCCCACCAAGGTAAAATGAGCATACAAGAATGCATAGCGATTACCACAAAAATGAATGCGTTAGCGATCGCTACTCGGTCAGTGCAGGCTTTTTGTTGTTGTTGTTGATCATGCGGGAAACACTGGACTTTGGATTTTGACACTTGCAACGGGGTATGACGCACCCGTCGCACATACGACACTATGCGAGAGACTACTCGATCTGAATGCTGGGGATGCTGCAACGAAGCGAGCGAGAGATCTCTTTACACCTCTGGTTCGGACTTCTGAGGATGCAGGAAGTAAGATGAACCTGAATGACAACGAATCGGTAAGTATGACCTGAGGTTGCCTTGCACCGGTAGCAGGCCTAACAGGTGACCTTGACGCAGATTAGCGATATATCATCCTTCGTGTTCGCTGATCATGGCAAGCACTTGGTCTTGGCCCATTCGAAGACCCTGGAATACGCACATGTATT
>JBBPQV010000819.1:0-15052 GCA_038092675.1 Boletus rufocinnamomeus | reverse complement strand
CGCGTAGAGCGAGGCAATGTCACTCGCGCTGAGCGTCGACGTGGACAGTGGGAAAGAGAGCGTGCTAGGATGCCGCTGAAGAAGGGGCCGACGGTCGGGACGAAGGCGAGTTGCATGCGTGGCTTCGAGGTCGAAGCGGAGGCAGAGGCAGAGGCAGAGGCAGCGTCGGTGGGAGCAGGGAGGAGTTTAGAGAGGTGCCATCCCGCCTCGCGTTCGTGGATATGGTCTGTGAGCGAG
Source organism: Boletus rufocinnamomeus (assembly GCA_038092675.1). NCBI lineage: Eukaryota > Fungi > Basidiomycota > Agaricomycetes > Boletales > Boletaceae > Boletus > Boletus rufocinnamomeus. The sequence continues at coordinate 14,815 of JBBPQV010000819.1, read as the reverse complement.
TATGGGCGGATACCACCTCCGAGGCTCTCGGGCGTGACTTTGGGCAACGTCACTGGACGAGCACCAGCTTCGCCTGGTTGAGTGATCGTCCCGGCACCACTGTACCCTGAGACACCAAACACGGTGGGCCAGGCGGGCGGGGCGAGGTATGGGAGGAGAGGTGCAATGAGGAGTTGTGTCGAGGTGGCATAGCAGCCTGGGTTTGAGATCCGCTTGGAGGCGCGAATATCGGCGCGTCCGTACAACTCTAATCAAGTGAACCGTGAGTTGAAGATGAGAAAAGAAAAATTGTTATTACAGATTCCCAGACCACTCTTTACAAAGGAGGAGAAGAAAACGACCCCTCACCAGGCAATCCGTACGTCCACCCATCCTCGAACCTATGATCCGCGCCCAAATCCACGACCACACTACTTTCTCCATGCCTCTCCTTTGAGCCCCTCTCGATAGCGTCCACGAAAGGCTTGCATACCCCGTTTGGAAGGGCCATTACCCATGCATCAACCTCGCTTTGCTTCTCCATCCGTTCGATATCCTCGGCCGAGAGATTTGTGTGTGTAATCGGGGACTTGGTGTACCCCTCCAGTGGGTATCCTTCGAGGACACGAGAAGAGACATGTGTGAGGGAGAGGTATGGATGTGTGTTCAACAGGGAGGTCAACGCCTGTCCGGTGTATCCTCGTGCTCCGATGAGGGCAACACGTTTTGGCTGCGTGGAAGGCGCAGGTGCATGAGTGGCATATCCTCGACTACCGTTGGGAACCCCAGATTGACGCGCCAGCGTAGCGAAGCCCCTGCTCCCGCCGAGTTGCGCTTTGGCAAGGCCGACAGGGAGGTACGATCTCCCTACTCGTCCGCTCTGTTCAAGGCTCTTGACGATCTTTTCCACTTCACTCACGTCGCTGATGCCATACCAGAACAAGGAACGGCCAGAACGCGTGAAGGATCCCTCCGCACGATCGAAGTGCCAGGAACGATCCATCATCTCTTCACCCTGAGCAGGTTGATGAACAGACGAAGGAGAAGGAGCGGTAGGGGAAGAAATGGATGCTGTCCATACGAGCCTTGTGTGATCCTTCTTCAACGCATTCCACACGTTGTCGAGGACGGCGTTGAGGATGCCGGCGCGAGAGGTAAGAAGTTTTGTTAACACTGGTATCTGACCTTCAGGATGGGACACGATAGCAACGGCATCGAGAGGTTCGTCAGCGTAGATCGACCACTCTCCTGGTTTGGCATTCTCGAGAGAGGAGAGGAACCCTGCGACACTCTCTTTACCTGATCGGATACCCTCGTCGCGCTCAGAAACAACCTGGCGAAGTCGGTCTTTCCCGATGCTTTCCAAGGTTTGGTGTTTGAAGAGCTTGTATCCTCGGCGAATGAGTGTACCAGCACCAGAATCAGTGAAGAGTTCTCGTTGAAGATTGGTAGCGGAGATGACTGCAACAGAGGAGGAGCGGGGAAGGACATCCAACAGTTCTTTGAACTCGCGCAACTTGAGCTTCGTACCGAACTTGACCCAAGGTTCCTTCAAGAGCTGGTCGTATTCCTGCTCGTCGACTGTGATTAGAATATTCCGAAGAAATTCCGAAACAAGACACACCTCATCTAGGTTGATCACATCCAGCTTCTCTCCTGTAACGCCATGGAACAGACCACCTTTTTCGTTGATGAACACGATCTTCATGGGTTCAAGCTCTTTGGCGAGTTCTCCTGCGGCAATGTCTGCATTGACGTTCAGAATTTGCCCGTCGTTGCTCTCAGCAAGACTGCACAAGATTGGCAATGCACCAGCACGGATCGAGGCTTCAATGGGCCGTTTGTCGACTCGTGTAATCTTGCCGACCAAACCGTACTTGTGGGAATCGAGAGCGGTAGCGGTGAAAACACCAGAGGTGATAGGGCGGGCACGCGTACCAAGCTTCTCGAGCGCGCCAACCAGTTTCAAATTTTCCTCGAGGAAGACACGACGAGCGATTTGAAGCGTCTTTGCGTCTACGAAGCGCGAACCAAGAAGGCACGTTACCATGTTGGATCGGGAGTATTTGAAAAAGGAACTTACCCGTGACACGAATACCATCGATATACTCCGGCTTAACGCCCTCACCCTCAAGGATGTCGTTCATCTGTGGGCCAGCGCCATGGAGGACAACGGGGTAGAGGCCCAAGCGGTAGAGGAAGCTAAGGCTGAGAGCAAGTTCCTCGAGGTCATCGAGGACTCCACCACCAATTTTGACGACAGCAAATTTTGCGGGTTGGGAAGGGTGCGAGGAGGACGAGAAGATGCGCAGGTGACGTTCGACCTCACGTTTCGTACCCAGAGAGTAGAGGAGGCGGGTGATTGTATCCTATATATACGTCAACAGGCCGGTGATTGCGTAGTTGAAGAGAACGGACTCTGTCGGTCTGGGCAACAGACTGGATGGACCTAACCGAGTCTCTACTGCGCACGGCGGTGAGCGCGGCTTGGCGGCGACCAGCGACGACAGCAGCTTTCGTGGCCACGGTCAATCGAGAAGGCAGCAATGCAGCACGGGTCGACAACATTTTGGCGATGTGCTGGTGGTGGTGGCGCAAGTTGAAGTAGCAAGAACCGAAAAATCCCAAACCACAGGCGTCTCTGACACGCCCCACTCGGCCTGCCCACATTTTTTATACTCGGCCACAGTGAGCAAAATGCTGTTGGCTCCTGTGCACGAATGCTGAACCCCATTGGCGAATACAGCTCGCACTGGCCAGAACAAGGCCTACCTCCTGGATCCTCACTTACACGACGTAAGGACACAGCCTGTACGTTTTTCGAGTTATACAGGATTACACATGTTCTTTTGGTTCTTACAGTGTCCAATGGCAACGCCGACCCACCGTGCACCATACAGTGTCACTGATCTATCTTCTCAGGGTAAACTTGATCTGGAATCCCCTAGCTACCACTGGCCGACACCCCCCATCTTCCCTATCGTCATTAACGTACTAGGCTATGGCGTGGGTGTAATTTCGACAACGTTCAGGAAACGTGCCCCTATGTCCATTCCCCTCTCCCCAACTATCAATGAATCAACGTGACTGAAGAGACCACCGAGACCATTCTCCTCTAGCTTGTCAATGTAGAACGTGCAGCGCAGTTAGCGGAAGCAAACCTTGATGAATGGAACGTCATAAACCTCTTGGTGTCGGCTGTGAAGCATTTCAACATTGTGGGCAGCTCAATCCTGCCTATGCCGATACGAATTACCTCGAGGAACATACATAACTGAATCTTCAAAGGACGTCAGTTCAATTGTGTTACGGAACCTCAGAAATCATGGCATCGGTGGGTTTCGAGCCTTCTCGACGTTCGACAACCAGAATTTGACCCTGTCTGTGCACTGACTGTCTTCAAGCAGAAGTGCAAAGTAAGTTCATCTCAATTCACAAGGAATTCTTATTGACTCCAGCTGACAATAGGGCCTCGCTTTGACGCGCACTCGTGTGCTGAAAGGCTTGCCCGTTTCCTATGGACTTAACACCTATCGAATCACCTTGGGATGGAAAGTACAAAGAAGATATCGCGTCGGTCTTGCTCGATTATTGGCACTCTGGGGAGCGCGAAGCGCGATTCTAGACGTAAGTCACTGTGCTAGGAGAGGGCAACCTAGGCTATCAGTCCTGTTTGCTGCGCCCGTCAGGCGCCTCTCCGATGATGAGGGCCGTGTACAACGCGCATGGACAGGTAAAGGGGCAGTATAGGGCGTAGCGGTTTCAAGCCTGCGAAAGCTCTCGTCAGGGGATTTAACCTCTACCCCAACCGCTGCCCTTCCAGGGCCATTTAGGTGAACTACCAACTATCACAATCAGAGGGAGTGGGGTAAAACAATGACCGTAAAGGTGTGCTCCAGAGTAGTCACCACAAGGGGGCGTGACCCAACGAAAAGTTGGTGACATAGGCTTAGGTGAAGGTGGGTGGGGAGAAGGAGGCTCCTTATTGGCGAGAGCCATCAGGTATGATCCCACGGACCAGCCAGGCTACCAGAACCCTTTTGGGTTCCCAACAGCGCCCGTGCGATACGTTACCATGCTGGAACTACCCGGCATGAATTCCTGTCCTAGCCATAGAGGTTGGGAGCCGATTAGCAACACTGGTTCCGAAAAGTTTTACAATGTTTCCAAGCCAGCAACGGACGAGTGTCCGGAACTCCTTTGTCGCCATGCCAAGTATGCAGGCATTTGTGCAGTCCAAGTCCGCCTGGGCGAGCGTGATGCATTCTCGCAGATCGACGGATTGCTGCAAGTGTAGCCTGGAACGATCAACCGTCCCAACCTTTATTCGGCGAGCCCGGTTGTGTTGAAATTGTATTCCTCGTTTGCTATGTTGGCCGAACATCGGACTCAACCCGTACTAGTACTTACTTTTTGTTCCCATCTGCAGGTTTGTACATATTTATTTTTAGCATAAACGGAATATAAACAACTTGCCTACGCATGCTTTGGATTGTCCAACGTCGGGAAACGACTTGCTGTATGAACAACGGAACAAGCTTCAGGAAGGGAGGCATTCGCTAAAGTGTGAGCGCACAAATTCGTTGCTACAGTGCGTAAAACTGAACAAAACAGGTACATACTAGTCAACGCCACGAAGCGGCCACAGAAGTGGCCAAAAATAACCATATGAGTAGAGACACCGAGACGACTTGCCATGGTGAGATCGCCGTCGTCAGTCAGCGTAATCCGAATACTGAAATTGATCACGGAGGTTCACATACCGGAGTGGTTTAAACGGCGAACGGTGCTTCGAGGCGTTTCCAAGTTTGTTTGGGCGACCAACCCTATCGGGATGGAATCTCGAGACTCCCCGCACGGAGATTATTCGAATCTCGATGGTCACGTCAAGGTCGTCAAACGGGCATAGAGGGGGTGAACATCCCGAGTCAGCTAGACGATATCCTCCAGTGTTTGAAATCCTTCATCACGGCCACAACGTGGGCAGGATGCGCCGAGATCGTTGGGGGGAAAAGGGCCAGATGAGATGGCTGAGCGGTACACGTCGGAACAATCCTCCCGGATTGGGGTTGCTTCGCAAGCTCGCGAAGGTCACCTAGGCGTTGAAAAGGATATTGAAGGACCAGCCAAGGTTAGTCAGTCAGATTCCATGATCGGGATGGTCAAATGCTCACGAGAAGAACGAATGATATGTAAAAAATGACAGCAAGGTAGAGTTAAGTTGCGACTCTGTCCGGATAACAGATAGGACGGCGATCAAGTGCATCGAGATCAAGATCACCATCATTTGACTTGATGGTTGATGACAATTCGCCACAGACAAGCCAGAGTCTAGACAGGACGGTAGCTCAGAAAGGGTCACAGATTTCCAGCGCAGGCTGGAAGTGTCCTGGGTCATAGACCGCTCAAAATTCTGCTTTCGGTTATGTTGTTGGTAACGCAAGGAAGCATTGTGTCCGAGGTCCGTGGTCTCACCTAGGTGACGGCGCCCTTCGTTTTCGGTGCAAGTGCAACTCAGCCGACATTGAAGTTGTTGAAGTAGGTGGGTATTGCTTCTGGGTGGGATACAGATGAGCTACGTGATTCGCTGAACTTGAGAGAGAAGAAATCACCGGTCACAGGCGTTCCCAATAAAGCATGTATGCGAAGAAATGAACATGGTGATGATTGGGGGAATTTTCAGGGATGGCGCAAGCTGCGTACAGCAAGCTCCTATCGTGCAGTAAAGTCAATTCGGAGGGTGTTATCGATAACCCACGTCGATGCTATAGGCTGGTTTGCGCGCGCCGCGTCCCAGGTCAGTTTGCCCTTTTATTCCCAGCGCGAGTTTGAGGAGTGCGGCGGTCGAGATTTGCTGTTCCGAGGACAGTGCCATAGCCTGTGCATAGCCCGTAGTAGAATTGGTCCGGACCTAACACTCTTTTAGAGGAACTTCAAATGCATAGGCACTGCTCGGGCTAGCCCAACGTATATGAGGCGTACGAAGAGGCAGTGTTTACGGCAGTTGGTGACTTTTGTGTCAGGCAACTACCGCTGGCGATCTGCGGTATGCAAGATACCTGGCATCATGCCAGCACTTTGCAATCATGGTGGATGCCGTACAATCAAGTAGTGCATCCGAGGAGGGAAATCAATTTACCCAAATCCCCTGGGAATCGCCTGCAATCCACGGACACAATGGCGGGCCTAGACCCGTCGATCCACGTAAAGTAACTCTGGTGATCCGCGCGAAGAACTTTTGCATCATCACGCTCTTTCAGGTATGCCTAGTATTCACTGCCCGCCTAGCTCAATCGGATAGAGCGTCAGACTCTTAAAGAAACTAGGCGATCTGAAGGCTGCGAGTTCGACCCTCGCGGTGGGCTATTCGTTTTTGTTCTATTTTAAAAACATCCCTTTTCCCATCCTTTGCTTCGATATGGCTCGACTCTTTGATAGGCGCAGTACTTCTCCCCCGACACGTGCAGGGCTAAACTTTGCGGTAAGGTTTCGCGTTCATGAACCGAGTGGACCCATGCACGTAATCACTGAACGCCATCCTTGATCGAAGTAACCCCAGTTCGCGCTGGGAACAAGTACCCTAGCTAGGGTGTCATTTACGATCCCAACGCACCCTTCCTTTCCCTATCACAATCGATACACATCGCATCACATCGCACGGATCTAAGATCACGCGACAAACGGCATTCCCCGTGAGTCGCCCACCCCGAGACTTTCTCTAGCTAGACTGTCCGCAACCCGGGCACTTGGCGCACTCATCACCCCTTCTCCTAAAATGATCCCGTCTTTCTGATCGTTTCACCTTTATTAATAACCCCGAGCACCAATCACAACGCGCAAGTAACTTTGTACGACGAAAACCCAGTTCTCGTCCTCATAATAGCCTGAGGGTCTGCAGGCCTGCAACAAATTGCACGTATTCGACTCGGGCGTCTGGGAGATATATATATATCTCCCATCTATAAAAGGTTGGCACGACTGTTTCAGATATTCTTATCCGAGTGGCGCATATGTGTGGAAAATTTCGAAAATTTCAGAACAATCAGACAACCACCACCCTGCATATACTCGCCTCTTCCACTCGTTGTGACCACCTAATTATGCTCCGTGACCATGGCTATCAGTGAATGGCACGATGCCGCACGCGATTTCGATGTTTGTGGCAGTGACTTCGAAGCTCAGAGCACAGATGGAGATCGTCTGTTGAAGACTGCACCCCCAACGTCGTCTCAAACACGGAATCAACGTTCAAAGGAGCCCCGGATGGATCTTCGAGCATATCCCGAGGGCATGCTGACGAGCTTAACGAGACCACGGTCGAAGAAATCTTGACTCCCCTCGGTGAGTTTCGTGTTTGATTCCAAACACCACTCTATCACCACTCTGTTGGCTCATTCCCATCGATTCCCAGCGGGTGCAAATTTGCTTTCCAAAAGTTGAAATCGCTCAAGATCCGTATTCCGGCGGCTCACCAGCGGGGCGATAAGCAGTCGAATGCCAAAGCTGCATGACGGACGTTCGCGCCGCAGCGCTGTCTCTGATATTGAGTCTGGGTCAGTATCGCCCACTGGTCCTGTTACAAAAAGGAGCCGTGTCATTGGCCGGAGGAAGACTCCTATGACAGGAGCCACAACTCCGATGTGTACATTAGCGAATCACAAGACGGCTCCTTCCCTGCCATATCTCCCATCCCTGGAGATCTGCCCAAGCGAAAGACACCAACGGCGAAAAGAGATCGACTATGCGTGCCTGCCATCTCTGTCCGTCGTCGCCGCTTGACCTAGCGTAGTGGGCTTTGCCACGCACGTACCAGTTATTGTGCGGTGTCAGCTCAAACGAGGCTCGTTTGAATTTCTGAAAATGCCGATTTTATTTTTGTTCCGGCGTTTGCGCCAATTTCCGAAACATGTCACTGGCAGCGACCGAAATAAAAGCACGACGTCCAACGTTTTTTCCGAAGACGTCGAATCTACCCAACGAGCCGCCACGTGCGCTACATATATGTCCCGCGGGCATGCATACTATGGTGAAGCCGAAATGACCGGGGTCGACCAACGCCAACCTCAAACGCTGGCGTGAGCGCGAGCCTATCGCAGAAAATAAAAAAAAGTACGGCAGCAAGGAACGACCCGTGTCGTATGCAAAACGTGCCAAGCGTTTGAGAGGGAACACGAGACAGCCGATCGACCCGAACCCAAACCCAAACCCAAACCCAAACCCAATACCTCATGCAAGCGACGGAGCCCGTCAAGTTTTAACGGGTCCGAATCGATAATCAGTTACGCGTGCCACCCTATAGGATATGATATGATGCATATCCACTGGGTTCCACGTCCCCGGGGCCCTTGCCAGGTCATTCTTGGAAACGTTCAGACGAGTCGAGACCACCCGCCCACTGGCACATACATACATACGAACACGCACGACACGACAAGCTCGATTCGGATCCCGATCGTGGCATGCGGTCGGACACGCCCACAGTGACAGTCGTTGCGCATGTCAACCCGGATCCAAAGCCACAGTCGCCCTATAGCCACTCAGTGGCCCAGGATGCGATACACACACATACACGCACATACATACACACCCCAACGCCCAACGCCGATTCGCCCATCGCCAGCGCCATTGCCAATGTCAGTCCGCATCCCCGCCTATCGGTCGCCGGTCATCCGGTTATCCATACATCCCGAATCTTCAGACAGGCCGCCCTTTTCCCCATCACCCCATCACCCCAATCCCCCCATTGGCTCGATTGACTCCATGACGCCTTGCCAACTTTTAAACTCACCGCACCCGAAATCCTCACCTTGGTGCGACCCTTCATCCCCAATAGATAAACCTTTTTTTCAAATCGTACACAGATCCCATGTGCATGTGGTTATCTCGAACCGGACGTTCAAGGAAGTAACCCGGGGTGTGTGTGTGTGTGGTGCTTTTGGTCCCCGGAAGCGTCCGAGCCTTCTGGGGGTCCGGGACTGTCCGTCGTGGTTGCGGAGAGTGAAGCGGCAAAGACCTGAGAAGGGTTTGTCCTCCGCCAAAGTGTGCGCCTCCCTCCTATATGACACATGAGTACAGAGAAAGGGGGCGCACCGGTGATGATTATTTGGAATCTCTGGATGCCTTCCTAACGCGCGTTGCGTAATAGCGATCCACGCCAACACGTTGAAACAGACACTGTACACATAAGTATGTAGCCAGCTCTGAAAACACCCAACGAAAAAAACACCTCGCCTTTCCCAATCAGGAATCGCACAGGAAGGAAGTAAGTGGTGAAGAAGAGTACAACAACCAACGAGATCACGTACACCCACGTATGAATGCATGTATGTATGGAACGGCGATAACCATGTATAACACAATACCCTATCTCACACCCCCACCCCACGGTCAGCAGTAAAACCCTATGAGTAGCATTATGAAAAGGAAAGATAGTAAGAAAAGCAAGGAGATCTACGCCGTCAATGCGTATAAATGAATGGGCAAAAGGTGCGTTGTTTTTTTTGTCGTGCCAATGAACATCGATGCCATGGAAAAAAAAGAGGGGTCAATGATTGATATGCGAATAGGAATGAATGAATGAGCATAACCACGTCATACGGGCGGAGATTGAGGCTAACTTGAAAATGATCGTTGCATGATTAACCATGGGAAATAAGCCTTCGAGGACACATAGGGAAAACACCAAGATAAACCAAGGCACGGACAGGGTCTCGTGGGCGCGGAAAAAGAGTGCACGATGAAACAGCGCGCATAGGCCCCTTTACCTTCAGAACCGATACTCTTCCGGTTCCCACACCTCTGGAAAGGGATACCACATCGCAGGCAGCGGACAAAGCCTCATTTCCCCCTCCTCACGTCCACATATCGCGTAATCAAGCCACGCGTCTTGATACCTGTGCGTGCCCGTCCGCTTGCGATATTCGAACCCCACTTTTCGAAGCGACTTGATACCACGTGCAAAAAAGGCGGCGCAATCCTGCCGTACGACACGCCACGATTCCATGTCGTCTATTTCATCATATTCGGGGAATTGCATGCAAAGCCGGAGGTCGCGCAGATTGTAGAGGGGGGAGAGGGCTTCTAGATATTCCTGCTGTGTGCGATGCAAGATGAAAGCAACGTTTCTAGGGTCAGCCTCATCCTGAATGATCGCCCCAATCAAAATAAGGACATTTTTGGCAAAACCCGGGAGTAAACGGGTGGCAAATTGGTACCGAAAGAGGACGAGAGGGAGGGAGAGCGGACGTACACAGGAAGACACAGACTTGCCATCGTGGTAGCCACACCGCTCGATCTCGAGGACTTCCAATTGGGGACAATGAGTAGAGATGAAATGACATATGGTTGGCGTGAGTTTGTCTTCGATGATGATACGCAGATGCTTCAGAGGACAATTGCTTGCACCAATATCCGCGAGCACCCTTTCGACCTGGGGTTGTGAGAGCGCAATGGGCCAGCGAGGGAGCTCCACGAGGGCCATGATGGCCAGTCGCCGGAGATTCGACATGTGGTTAAAGACGCCCTCGAGAGCACAGGCATTCGAGATGGCGAAACTGTCCAGGGAAGCAAGCTTGGCGAGATTTTCGGGATTGGCGAGGGCGTATGGATCGAGCAAGCGAAACTCTTGCGATCTCGATTGAGGGAAGAGCAGCCGAAAATCGCGTAACACGGGCATCCTATGCAACACGTCAAAGAGACGAGGGCAGTGTTGGACTGCAGGGGGGGCCGCACCCACGTGAAATGAGAGATTCAGGTTCGGATTCGGGATTCGGCCATGGAGGATGAATGTGGAGAGAGCGGGCCAGTCGATCGTGGCGATACCGGTGAAGACGGTTAAATCGCCTGATAGCTCCAGGTGGGTGAGCGTAGGGGCGTGCTGGCGCAAAAAGACGGCGGAAGAGCGTATTTCCCTGTAGCCGCGGAGGTTTGCCTGGGCTCTGTATTTTCTCCTCCAGTCGCGCATAAAGTAGCTGATCTCTGCGAATTTTGGGTCGGTTTGACCGTCGCCGATACGGAGAGTCTGGCCGACGGGGGTGAGGTTGACGCGGCGGATTGGCGCAGGGTAGAACTGCATGAGGCTCTGATCGATTGGGGTGTCGACGAGCGTAAACGAGGAGAGGGAGCGGCACTGGCCAAGGGCCTCGTAGAGTGCCTGAGGGGGGAGAAATGGGGTGCTCAATGTGACCTTGGTGAGTTTTGGCATACGTGTGATGGCGTAGACGGCGAGGTCGATGTGGTATGGACAATAAATGCCCTCGCGATCGAGGTAGCCGTGGCGAATACGGCCGGGCTCTGTCCACTCGTCGTGCCAGTCGAGGCGAAAATGCCTTTTTGGATGATAAGCAACGTACATGAATCAAGAAGGGAACGGACCTGATGTACGGCCAGAGCGACTCGGGGTAGAAAAGGAGGCCATGGTCTCTGTCTACCTTGGATTTCTGTGGCCAGCGCGCGTGTGCAAAGAGAAAGGGGAGGCAGGCCTCGCGGATATGGCGAGAGGTGGTGGAGAGGCTGAGGAGGGAGGACTGTGGGCCAGCGGGTGTGCCAGTGAGCTGGCCGATGAGGAGGGGGAAGATGTCAGCGATGAGGGACATGGCCAGCTTAGCTGGATGGTCAGATGGAAGAGGAGGCAGAGGGGAGAGGTGGCATCGTTGGACAGGGTCGCAGTAAATATGTCGGTGCAAGACTTGATCAGTTCTAGACCTCGCCTAGACCAGACGCCGTTACGAAATCATGTCTGCGTGTTCAACTAGACTAATACAAGCTACACTTTCACTGCGACGCATACTTCTCCGTCCACTCCCGGCTCACCCGCTGCGCATCCGACTCGTTCTCCTTGTAGTGCTTCGCAACATCCGTCGCCAGCGGGTCGTCCGGGTTCGGTGCGCTCAGCAGCGCCTGTATCGACAGCAGCACCGTCCGGATCTGCAGTGCCGGCGACCATTTATCTGCCGACCATCCCCGTCATTTGTCTCGTCCGCGGTCCGAACACCCACTCTGCACCCACCTTTTAGGATATCCAGACAGATGCGCCCCAGTTTATCTATAGCACGCCAATCACCCCGAACAAGCAAACCCGCCGTCGGGCGTTATGTGAGCACACGGAAAATAACATCACGCCATCCTTCCCGGCAGCGTGGAACATGCACCCTCACCAATGTTCGGATGGTATATCTTGGTCAGGAACCGCACTTTCGGTGGGCTCATGGGATACTCCTCCGGGAGGAACAGCTCTAGATGAAACACGCCCTCTATCACATCGTCAGAGTCTTCCTGTGCACCCGTGTGAGACCGTTACGCACGTTGAAAGGGACTCCCATCAGGCCCTTGGATGGTCACATCAAAGTAACGCAGGTTGTCTTCGTGCGGTGCAGCCGTAATCCCCGGAGCAGGGTCTGCGACAAGGCGCTCAGTTTCCTAGCCATGTGAATCCACACACACGGCAGATTGGCACGAGGTCAGCGGTGCGGGTGACACGACATCGACATGTCGACGACGATTACCTTGATGATTCGCTAGATCGCCCATCCGCGGACGTCAGCTCGCCGTAATACAGCATAGAACGTGATCCACACCTTTGGTAAAGCCATATCTAGGGCTTAAACGAGTGTCGTGCGTGGCAGGTAGACAGCGATGGCAATCGAAGCGACAAGGCATCTGCCGCAAAGATCCTTTCGGACGTTCCCGAATCCCGACAAGTATAGCAATTCAATATTCCCACGCGTGCTAACTCCAACTCGCATCTTCTCGAGAGTCGAGAGTCGAGAGTCGAGAGCCATGTCCAGCAACGATGCCAACGTACGTCCAGGAACAGCCTGGCCCATACGATCTAACGATCTGCAGGACAACGATACTTGGGTCAAACTTGTCAGCTCTGATGGATACGCCTTTCTCATCAAACGCAACGTCGCCATGATGAGTGGGACCCTCAAGAATATGCTTAATTTCGACAGTTAAATGACTTTCTCTTCCATACCAAATACCCTTTCTTCTAATACACGTCCATATCGACCCTTGCCTTCCATTTCGCCACATTACCGCTACATTACGCCGGCGGTGCCACATCACATAGGCAGCTTCAAAGAAGCGCTTGCCAATACCTGCCCAATCAGCGAACGGTGAGTCACGCAGTATCGCGTGATTTCCAACGCTCGCTTACACGACAACCGCGTGTTTTCTCCCCGGTATGCCGATGTTCGCTTCCACATCCACAGCGCCCCCATCGTCGAAAAAGTCTGCGAATACATGTCATTCAAGGCGCATTACGAGGGCGCAGGCTCTAAAGAAGACATCTCCGTCAACGAATTCACAGAACGCATCCCACCCGAAATCGCGCTCGAACTGTACGTCCTCCCCTAGCGAACGACATACCTAAAATGTTTCAGCGCTGATCCTCCCCCCCCTTTTTTGTCCTTGTTTTTTTTTTTTCCCAACCCCAATTTCCATTCCCCCCGAATTTCGCTTCCATGTTTGACGTTCCAGACTCTTGGCTGCGGACTACTTAGAAGGTAAATCACGTTTTCCTCTCATTTTCAAAATGGAGGCGTGCCAGCTGATGGAATTTGCATTGGCCTGGTGCCTTGTTACCCTCTTGTACCTATTATAGTCTAGAGCGCCAACCGGACTCCTCGGCATGAATGACGCGCCTTTCGGGAACAGTTGTGTGTGCGCACTGCGCCTGACGCACCTGGTACCTTCTGCGGGAGGCGGTGACATTGATATTGATTAATTCGGACGATTGGTGTGCGTGAGGCGGCGCAAAGTACGAGCTTTCTTTGTTGTTCTATTATTCTTTCTAGAACGCGTTTTTGAGGCATCTGGATAACGCATGGGAGCGCTTGTACATGCAGCAGCTTCCCTCGTGTATGCAACTTTGGAACCAAACGTTGGAACCAAAACCCTTGTCACGTTCCGCGCCAGCGTAGCTCGTTCCCTAGCCTAGCCTAAATTCATCTATGTGTGGGCCGTACCCAACGAGCCGACGGAAGCGCCTCATCACCCTAAATGCCGCATCAGAAAGGGCTCATGCTTGCCAACACGATGCGTTATCAATCCTATCTCATCCAATAACCAATAACTCCATTGATGAGAAATGGTTGGCCACACGGACCAGACTTTTGAAACATTGTTCAGCGGCGTACTACGCCAACTTGTTGGATACTATCATCTATGCTATCCGACCAAGGAGGTCGCGACTCGTGATATCGGTTTACGCCAGTGCCCTGAACCGGGATGCTGGCCAGTAAGACATTTCAATTGCAGAGACGCAGGTCTCGACTTGTGGATGGGCCTGCGCTCTACCTGTAGCGGCGCACCCACGCCGGTCGTGCATGCGAGCTCTGCGCCGGAAAGGAGACGAGCGATATGGCTGCATTTGCACGAGTCGATCGAGCGGGGTTCTACTCGTCGTGGGCGGATGTGGGTCAAACGTGCGCCGCCGCCGCGCGGTCTCCTGTGTGGTTTGATATACTGCCGAGCCCGTCGCCCACGGACGCGGTCCAGACCTGGAGATACGGTGCGCCCCTGTCAATCACCAAGACCAGCGAAAGTACGGCCCTGTCACGTATATGTACATACTTGGTCGGGGTTGGTGTGTGCGCATGCTGCTACGCGTGACGCGTCAATATGTCACCTTGGAACTCGCTCCGAGTCGTCCGTGGAACTGCACATGCAAGACTTGGCGACGAGCATGTGACTCGGGATAGCCATACATGCAATGGCACCAGTGGTCGGGCCTTCAGGGGACGTCCTCGGCAGTTGATGCGCCTAGCCCTAGCGTTGCACATGGTGCGGCCGACGCCACCCGGTTCGACTTCGGACCGTATCATGATGGTGG
>JBBPQV010000818.1:0-15054 GCA_038092675.1 Boletus rufocinnamomeus | reverse complement strand
CCAATGGGCTGTTGTTGGTGGACCTAATAAGAAGGGGGGAGGGGGGGGATGAAATCAGGGTTGCGCCACACGCTCAGGATGGTTAGACCGACCGTTCTCCTGTGGATACGAAATGGCTCGGGTGAGCGGTCAGAACGTGGCAAGCACACACGTACACTGTGAAGGCGGGTCTACTTTCTAGATCTTCGAATCGGTGGGAGAAAGGGTCGTCGCCGAACTGCAAGAGAACGTATGCACCGGTCATTCTGAGGAGGGGGAGATGGGAAGGAGAGAGAAAGGACACCCATTGCAGTTGAGACGGGTCTGCCTTTTCACGAACAAGGGACTCTCGATCGGGAACTCTATCATGAAGCACTGCCACGCAAAGAAGCCCACGTGGTATCCGAAGCATGCCACGTGGGAGTGCCATGCACCAGCGGATTGGCTCCTTCCGGCGAGTTTCAATATACCGCGTGTCTTTTTTTTCCCGAAACAAAATCGTGATTTTATTTTACAAAACGATCAGGAAGTTCACGATCCATCTTCGACCAGGCGTAATGGTCTGGCGCTCGGTAGCTACGTGCCAAGTGCTCATCCAAGCAATACACCAAGGGTCCTGCTTTCTGCGTGCGCCTTCCAGACCACCTCCCTTGACCCTGGAGGCGAGTTCTACATGCCCATATACACATTAGTCATATACTGGGACACAAGGGTCAGTCATGATCCGTAAATCACTCCATCGGTCATACCGTGAACGATTCCTGACCAAGGCATCATCAGTCAACGGCCCGCGGCCATCACCCGAACACCAAGCGGAACGCACCATAGAACAGGGTCCAGACGAGAATGAAAGTAAAAATATTGTCCTGGCCAGGGTTGACCAGTTCTCCAAGACCGCCGGGTAAGTATTTCGCGGGCTTTCCCTTGCAATTGATGGCGTATATCACAAACGACGTCGACAGCACCGACGCGGCGAACAAGGCGAATCCGTGCCAGTTCTCAAGACCGAGTATCCCGGCCACAGCGCCAGCAAAGCATGCAGAAAGGAACTTGACGGACGTGAGGGATTGGTTGTGCAGCACATTCGGCGCAAACAACAGCTGGGCCGTTGGATCAGAGGGCGACGCCATCGGACGCTCGAATGGGGGACAGGTGGAAATGTTGTGGTGTGGTGTCCGCTTTGTTGGAATTCCCACGGTCCTAAATTACCCCTATCACGCCGAAAAAAGATAATATATTTATGAGAGCAAAACCGACATTTAGCCGCAGTGGTGCCAAGTCGGTGGCGGCATTGCAAACGATCCCGCACCAATACGCAACCAGATGGTCCCAATCTTAAGTGACGTGGTAATATGGCTACAGTTCTGACACTGAGAAGAGTCCATGGAGGTACCCAGGGCCGGTTCCATTTCATACAGGATTGCAGGGACGACTAGGTTTTGGAGTAGCCATATGGCATAGAGTATGGAGCTATGGGAACGCTTACCATAATGATCCTTAAGTACCGATATGAAGGGTAATAAACGAAAATCTCTCGGGCGTTGAACGAACGAGCCAACTGGCACCGGGGCGCACGCCACCGATGGCGCGTGCCATCATGGCCCAGGTCGCTCGGATGCCCGGCGTACGTCGTAAAATGATCGTATTCCCATTTTTATGGTATCATGAAAACCACAGGATGGACATGTGGATTTCTCGCTGTTCCGCCGGGGTGTTGTTCATCCAAAATCAGCAAGTCATCGTATTAGAGCGATCAAGACCCACTTGTGACTTGAGTCACCATCCGGGCCGCGATATCACAAATATTTGCTGTGCGAGACTGCGAGTCCCCCCATCACCATCTGTTGATCCCCATCACTGGCAACTGACCCCCATTATCCAACAACCCATACTCATCCTCATCTTCATCCTCACCCTTCGTCCCTTCCCCGGGCCATCATGTGCAAGATATCAGACGGTCCAGCTATCAAAGTCGGCGTGATTGGCGCTACCGGGACAGTCGGCCAGCGTTTCATCACCCTCCTCGCAAACCATCCATGGTTCACCATCCACGCCCTCGGCGCTTCCGCCCGATCGGCTGGAAAACCCTACTCGAAAGCCACACAATGGAAACAGACAACGCCGATACCCTCCATCGTGAGAGATACGATCGTACGCGAGTGCCAGCCCGAGCACTTCAAAGACTGCTCCATCGTCTTTTCTGGCCTCGATGCCGACGTCGCCGGAGAAATAGGCAAGCACCCGTTTTGCCTTTCTCATCCCACCCCTCTCCGATTCGCTCGCTCACGTCCGATCTTGTTTTTTGTTTTTCTTGATATGATAGAGGGCGCCTTCAGAACAGCCGATCTCGCCGTCTTCTCAAATGCCAAGAATTATCGACGCGATCCCTTTGTTCCACTCATCGTCCCCCTCGTCAACACTTCCCATCTCGGCATGATCGCTCAACAACAAGCCCTCCATGATCCCCCCCTCAAAAAAGGCTTCATCCTCACCAACGCCAATTGTTCCACGACAGGTCTCGTGATACCCCTCCGCGCACTCGAAAAATCCTTTGGCCCGATCGAATGTTGCATCGTCACCACGATGCAAGCCATCTCCGGCGGAGGTTATCCCGGCGTACCCAGTCTCGACATCGTCGATAACGTCGTACCCTACATTGGCGGGGAGGAAGAAAAAATGGAATGGGAGACCCTCAAGATTCTTGGAAATCTAGTGGATGGGGACGATGGGTTGAAAGCGTTTGATATGCGCGCGCGTCAGCCCCTACGCGTGTCTGCTTCGTGTAATCGCGTCCCCGTCATTGACGGACACTTGATGACTGTGTCCGTCCGATTCGCGCGAAGGCCACCTCCAAGCCCACAGCAAGTGCGTGAGGCGCTTGTTGCGTATGCTCCCGATGCACCGGCTTGCCCTTCCGCACCTGTGCATGCCATATTCGTGCACGAAGAATCCGACCGCCCTCAGCCGCGCTTAGATCGGTATTACCAGGATGGTGCGGGGGTCTCTGTCGGCCGAGTACGGCAATGCCCCGTGCTGGACGTCAAATTCGTCGTGCTTGCCAACAATGTCTCCATCGGTGCTGCAACAAGTAGCATCATCAACGCGGAGCTGGCAGTTCTCAAGGGGATCGTCCACTGAATGTTTGTTGTGTGCTGTAGGTTACGGTATCTACTACAATTGGAGGAAGAATTTAGGTCAAAAAGGATGTAGGATCAGAGCAACCTGGATGTCGATCAAAAATAATGGTATGATACTGCAGAAATCTATTATGGCGATGTGCTGTTGGGGATACAATACCATTTATGAGAGGGAGTAAGGACTATCCCGTTCGTGAAGAGCGGTCGCGCATCCGAACAAAGGTGTCAATCAGGCTCATCATGTTACCAATACCCTTCTCCTCTGGGAGCCAGTCGCCGTTGTTGACGCAAAGAACCTTCATCCGTTCGTGATACAGGAGATCCGGAAGTAATTTCGGTGTAATCAGGAAGTACTGGCAGCTGTCAGGCTTGCAGGTCACCTCGACCATGGAATCGTGAACCGCGCGTTCTGCACGCTGGTCCATTCCCTAACAAGACCGATTGATACGGATCATTCGTCGGTGGAGGAATGGACGTACCTGGTTAATCTCGTCCACCAACGAGAATGGCGTTCGTGCTTCTTCTGTCAGACTCATCAGGTAAAGGATAGTCGTAAGCGAACGCTCCTGAAAAGAATGGCATCAATATGTTTTATCAGAATCGAGACTGAACACAGCTTACTCCCCCAGACTGCCTCTGACCGGTCAGAAGTTGCAATTTCTCCGTATCACGGAACTTTACGAGGATGTCGATAGCCCACTTGTCGTAATCTTCATGTGGGGTGATCCTGATCTCGCCAGCACAACCAATCCCTGTTCGTCGCGGCGGCGTAAGGTGCGGAGCAATTGCTCGAGCGACCCAACTTACGATCGAAGGCAGAAGAAAACTTCTTTCCAATGCTTTCCACGAGCCTTTCAAGTGCAGGTTGCCAGTTGTCCTATTAAGCCAGTCAAACTTCACTCAGTTATGTGAAAACCTCACGCACTCTGGCAGCTTTAATGTCTCGCTCCAGTCGTTGGTTGGTCTTCTCTCTCTCACGCAATGTCTTGGTAAGTTTTGCGATCTGAGCATGAATTAGCACACGTTTGAGAATTACGAAAGTGGCTGAACATACCTCTGCTTTTCTTTTTTCGTACTGCTCAATCACTCCTGGATTCGTCTGCATGATCATTTCTAGGTTGGCTTGTTGAGTCTCGAGATCCGCCCGCAGTTCCTCTACCGTCCGGTCGTGAATAGAACCATCCTTGACGGCGCTCTATCAGCATCCCGCGCTTCGCGAGAATAATAAAATTCAGGGTCAACGCACCGCTTCCATTTCTGCAAATTGATCCTGGAACTCTTGGTCCATGCCCCGCACGAGCGCGACACTCTGATCTCGCTTTTCCTTGGCATCAGTTTTCAAATTGATGTAGATTCGGTGAGCTGTGCACATGGATGAACATGTATCCGCGGGAATAACATGATGATTCACCTTCCTCAAACTCGGCAAGCGCTCGCTGATACCCTGCGTCCTTTGCCTGACATAGGACCTCAAGTGCGTTCTTGTTCGCGCCGACTTGTAAAAACTCAAGCCCACTACGTGTAGCAGCTGCTTGATCGGCAACAGCAGCATCGATGAGTTGCTAAATAATCGTGAGCGCATAAGCGTTTAGAATCGACTTGGCATGGACAGTAAAACTGACGGTATACTCCAGGGAGATCTTTACGCGTTTCCTTGACAATTGGAGCAGACTCCTCTTGAGACGAGCCCGCTCCTGATCAGCTGAGGGCGCACTTTCCAACTCCTTGAGCTTATTCTTGTTGGTCACTACCGACGGTTGCAACCATTCGTATGAAATACCACCGAATATGAGGTGTTCGACGTACTAATCTTGGCACTTAACGTCGCCAGATGCTTCTGCGTATTAATCACTGTCTTCTTTCGATCATCAAGGGTTTCCTTCAAGGCAGTTTAGCCGAGTAATATCACCGGTGAATGGAGAACAACTGACAAATTCCTTCTTATACCGGTTTTCATCTGCTCTGATTTCTCGTTCCTCTGTTGCGAGGGTATCGGCGCCCCCATTGATATCTTCAAGGGCTTGCCTCGCTTCTTGGATAGTTTGATCCAGTTTCCTTTTGATCTCAGGATCAACTGCAACCCCGTAAGGTCATTTCATAATGAAACGCTTCAAAGGAACCCACCAGCACTGCTAACGAGATTGCGAGCTGGCCGAACTTCACGAGTCGTGTTTTGCGCGGCACGTTTCCCGTATCGCGAGCGCTGGACCATGTTGATCACTTTTCCGGCTATGAATGTGGCGGAGCCACCATCTCCGCGAGGACCGATACGCGAGACAGCCTCCATAGCATTGACTACGTCGACCTTTGAACCGTCAAGGGCAATGGCCTACAAGAAACGTGTAAGTCAAATGCAAACAGAACAGAGGAAGGACGCACCGTACGATGCAGATTTATTTCCCGGTTGAGGTACCACAACAAACCATCGGGGCAATTGATTTTATCAATAGCATACGTGTCAAAACCCAGACTCTTGAGCTGCTCGAGGAGTCAGAAGATTCCCAAACGGTAGAACCTGGAACGGACCTCTTCACCGCTCATTGGTGGGCCGGCATGATCAACCCTCGGACGGAACCACGTGTTGATTTTGGTACCTCCCCTCAAGCCCGCCTCGTTTGAGTCGTTCAAGCAACGATTAAGCAATTCGTAATCTTCTTCGCATTGTGCGACAAGGGTCTTGAGACAAACATGATTGTCAGGAACTGCTACGAATAGATGCATCAATGGTCATCCACCTTCAGTTGATTGGCGTTGAAACAAGCCTCCACAGCATTCGTGAACCTCTTGTCAGGTACGCTGCAACAAATCATGGGTGGTTCAAATACTTCCATCTTGAACCTACTCTGATTGTTGCGAAGCCATGCGACCGCATCGGCATGGTCCCGATCCCATGAACGAAGGTTCTCGAGCTTCCGGTGGCGTTCATCTTCCAATCTTTTTAACCTGACAGCATAAATAATAAGGGCAGTCTAAGGTTGAGTCCAAATCTCTTACTGGCCCATAGCTTCGTCGATCCTTGCTTTCTGTGCGGCCGATGCATCGATATTAGCCTTCTGACGGTCTTGAAGTTCTTCCATGCGGTTCTTCGTGCGGTTGTGATCCGCGTTCAATTGACGCTAATTTGCGGGCAGCGTAAGCATTGTCAACCCTAGCGTCATTAAAAGATAACAACGAACAATTGCATTATTTATTGCTTGGAGATCTTCCAGTTCAGGTGGATCATCGATCTCATTCTGCATCTTCCTGATCTGGTTTTCGAGGTCCTTGATTTTCTTCGCGCGGTCTTTCTCAGCACGCTTCAATCCATCGAGCCTGTTAGTGATATCCTCGGCGTCGTTTTCCTGCAGAGAATTGAGTGTCTGTCGCTCAGGGGGAGGTACAACTGAAACGAACAAGCTTATCGCTTTCATGCCATCTTGCCTTCATCTGCTGGAACTTAGCCTTGGATGCATTCTTCTTCTTCTCCCGAGCTTTCTCAAATTCCTTGTACTGGGCAGCCAATTGTCTAAACAAGCGTTACACGGTCGGGCAACCATAAAGGAACTCAAACTCACTCGCGTTTAGCGTGCACTGGAGCGTTTTTGTCTCGGAGTTCTGCAACACGAGCATGGAGTTCGCGCTGGTGCTCCTTGGCTTGTGCATAGCGTTCCTTCGCTTCGTGGTATTCGTTGACAGGGATCAAGACTCTCAATACAGCGATCTGGTGAATGTTAATACGATGGAGGTCAACTGCGAAGGAATAGAATATACCGCTTTCTCGATCCGCATGCGCTCCTGGAACCGTGCTACGTCTCGCTCGAGCTGAGCATTTCGCTCCTCCATTACTCTGAGGGATTCTTGTTCCTCTTTTACCCGCTGCGATGACCGTGTCAACAAACTCGACGAATCTTAGTGTGATGGGTATACATCACCTCTTGTACAGCTTTGAGCTCCTTGCCAGAAGTAATGAGGGTATCATGCCACTTTGCTAAATTGGTATCACCCGCAGCTCGCTGAGTCTCCCTAAGCAACTGCTGGGGAGTCATCTGTGCAAACTCGGAAACTTTGTCTTGAGGGAGAAAAGAGCTAGAGATCGCATATATGCATTCAGTATAAGAAATATCATCAGTTCACAATTCTCCATTACCAAAGGTTGCCGACTTGGACGTTTAGTCTCGCCATACGGCTGGATATCTCTTTACCAGTAGTTTGTTGGCCATTCAGATTGAACGTAGAGGACCTAGTCTTCGCGCTAAGGTTGCGGCGAATGACAAGGTTCTGCTCGCCTTTGGCTCCTTTCAGCTCGATTTCAATATAACCCGTTTCCTTGTCGTTTTTGACGAAAGAACTGATCTCGCTTGCACGACCCAAGATCTAGAAGTAGACGTCAATGCGTGATCCCCAGCGTAGAGGGCAGACTGACACTAGGAGGCCAATTCAGACCAAGACAGATTGCACATGCAATGCTACTCTTCCCAGTGCCGTTGGGACCGAGAATCATGTTTAGATAGGGACCTGGACGAAATTCGACCCAGTCGTAGGTGACGAAGTTCTGCAACTGGATACGGACTATGGACCCGGGAATGAAGCTATGAGGATGCCGTAAGAGTAATCCATTTCAATGCTACCATGAAGGAATGATCTACCCATCATTGTCTCGGGGAAGCGTTTGGACGCGCTCTCGTTGCACCTGATTCGGGCTCGAAGGAACGGAAGCGCCGACTGAGTTGACCCTAGCGCGCTTGCGCCCCCTAGGTGTTCCGTCCTCTTCATTGTCGCCATCTTCCTCGAGCTCTTCACCTTCGGCGTCTTGATCCACCCCATCTGCATCCGCACCGTTTGGTTGGGAGGGTGTCTCGTCTTCCTCTTCGTCAGACTCGACGCGTCGTGCTTTCCCCTTTTTGGCATTCTCCTGTTTAACCTTTACTTGTTCTCCCTGCGCGTTTATGGCGTTCTCTTTGAGAGAGTCGTCGTCATCCACGATCGCTGCGCGCGTGCGACGTGCCATTGCTGTCGTGCCGTCGCGGGGAAAAGCACGGAGGGATCAATGCAAGAGAGACGCGTCCCTAGATTGGTACTCGTAATGTTCCTTTAGGGCAGGTCATTTCGAGTCACGGGTCCGTCGCTCGGGTCCACTAGCAAAGTCTATTGCTCGTCACTGACTGAATAGCTACGGTACTTTCAATTCCATCACACATGAGCATTCGGAGAAAGAGCACTACACACGATCTTGCGACCCTTCGTTTACACCCAGATGGATCTCGCGTCCAGCAGTCCTCTGTAAACGCTAGACATCGCACAGCAGGATCTACCGTCGTAGATTCCAGAGGAAATTGGATCGCAAAAGATGCAGGGGGCAAGAGTTCAGTCAAAAAACGGAGGAACGTCAACAGCTCACGCATGGACGACGCTGATGGCGACATCGACCTCTCCAACGACGAGGAGCGTGCATGCAGCCAGAGTAAGGGTAAGCAGCGAGCTCGCGACAGCCAAGCCCCGGACGAGGACCCGCTTCAAGAGCCGGAGTCGGAACGATTGAATACAAGGACTAGACAGCGACTCTCCTTCATGCGCGATCTCAGTTTTCTAGACCCTCCTCCGGTCTTTATCTCGTCTCTCGAGCAAGATACAGACCATTCGGATGCCGCCTCTATCTCTTTTCCGGACCCAGCCCCTGTAAGTCCGCTACCCTCGGCATGGCAGTTCCTCCCTGACGTCACCCGAGGACCTACTGAAATCCATCCACCATTTTGCCAGCTGCTACTATCGCGAAAGAGGGCAGTTATTCGATAGTAGCAGGGATTATCGTGGAAAGAAAAAGGAAAGGCGCCAGCAATCACAAAGAAGCATTCATACCCTCGCTGCCAACGTTCTCGAACACCAGAATGTCGACTCTGAGACTGAACACACGGAAACGGAGGACGAAATCACTGAAGAGGATGAAGACGAGAGCGAGGCCACGGATCCCGAGGACAGAGAGAGAGAAGGTCCAAGCATTAAAGTGGACGCTTACAGGAAGGATATGTACAAAGCTTTCGATGGCTCTGCCCTCATGGCCATAGGTCCGTCGACAAACTTCCATTCGGAGGCTGACTCAATATATTGCAGGTATTGTGCTGCAGGAATATGTAGCACATATACTCCCATCGGGACCTTGTACTTCAGAGGAACCCCGAAGCTCGAAGCGGAGAAGAACCAGGTAGAAGGACCATAATAGTCTAGATTTTGTTGGAATGACCGCCATACAAGGATGATAGAATGCAGATATAGTATGCAGGGCGCGCGTGAGAGATGTACAACGAAAGAGCTACTTGGATGGTGATGAGGACGCTGAGACTTTGTTCTTGGCGTCAAGCTTCAAGATGTAATCGTCCGTCAATGTACCATCCTCCCACCGCTTCAGGATATTATTGCCGTAGATGCCCGGATTGGGCCCACCGAATACCTTGAGTCGCGCCATGCGCCGGTCTCGTAGTTTGTTCTTGGGCAACATACCTGAGACAGCATGATAGATGATCTAGCGGGGAAACCACACTCAGATTCCAGGGAGTTGAACTTCAAGGAATGAACATACCTCGTTCGGTTTCTTCTCCATCATAGTCTTATAGGGCGTTTCCTTGAGACCACCCGGATACATGGAATGTTTTCGGTACACAAGTTGCTCGTCCTTCCTCCCCGAAACCTTGATATTTCGAGCGTTGGTCACCACGACATAGTCACCGCAATCCACTAGACAACAATCAAACCAGATTCAGAGGTCTAACACGACAACACTTACCACCTTTGTCATATATTGGCTTGTGCTTGCCCATGAGCGCAAGCGCTATCCTCTCCGCAAGTTTTCCTAACACCCTGTCCGATGCATCGACGTGATGCCACACCCGAGCGTAGGCAAGCGCGGTCTGTCGTTTTTTGGATAAGTCCAACTCTCAGCAGACTGGGCAGAAGATACTGTACATTACCAACGGCTTGCGACATCCTCAACGTACTCGACGCAAATAGACGAGATGAGATGGATTTTATTTGGCTAACTACGCTGCGAACGCGAATTTCAGGGAAAGCGAGCACGTGATCCATAATATTCATCTGCTTACATAAGCATTTGGAACAGGCAATTACATAGGCTTGATATCCGCAACACAAACCGCAAGTTCAATACTTTGTCTGTAGATTTCCATTCGATGGAACAAATGACAATCTTCAATGAGATTAGATCAGGTACAAGTACACGTCAGACATATCTCAATATTGAAGCAGACGAGGAAGACGGATAATGATAGCCAACAGTAATTGTTTTAATCGGCCTTTCTCGCGGCTTTGATCAAGTCGGATGCCTAGAAACACAGCAGTCAGTAATGTCATCGCGTGACAAGATATGCGCTCGCCTTTTCTCCGATGGCATAGGCAGTATCGAGCAAATGCGCAGCGACATGTAGTGGCGCAATGGACATATCCACCACGCGCACGTTTTCCGTCCCGCTATCGCATTTATTGTAGTCAACATTGAAAGAAACATGCCATATGCAACTTACTAGACACGCAGTTCACTGTCAACGACACCACCGAGCGACTTTGGCGCCATCGCTGCCGTGCCTGAATCCTCGTCAGAGACATTAAGGGAAGAGATATCACTAAACACTACACACCAATGGGGTGCTGAACAGAAGCAAGGCGGCTGCGTACATAGTTCTCGAAGTCCGCGTACGTTTGAACCTCCGGGCCAGGCGTACTTGGCACGACGATGATGTCTTTGAGCGGCGCCGTCTCAGAGATCTTGCGCGCAAACTGTGCAGCTTTCGTCAAGATCTTGGTATCTTTGGTTCACATGGTCAAAACTCGTAACGAGCGTCAGAAAAGGAAGAATATTCACCATGTAAGTTGTTCAGATAGTGTGGGTCGATACTAGGAGGATCCAAGGGGTCGGAAGATGAAATGTGCTATGAAGGTGATGGTTATACTTGAGAGCACGCTGAGAGTGGAACGGAGCATACTGTTGAACCACGTGCGACAGGATGCTGATGCAGAAGCACTGGTAAGTTAGCGCTGGTAGGGCCAGAGAAAACAACATGTTTACGTACAGGTAATGATACCAACAGACTCATGTAAGACGTGTTTTCCTTTGGTGCGGAAGCGAAGGCTTTCGGGACCATGATGAGCTCCACATCACCCACCCCGCTGTGCTCAAAGTATTCCTTCTGAATTTCCAGCTGTCTTTTGTGAAAGGGGTTGCTTGTCCTGGAAATTTCTTTGTCTAGTTCCGTCTTCAGTTCGTCCACTTCATCTTTCGTCAAGAAGTTCTTGAGCTTGATGAAACCATATGCAGAAACTGTTGTCGCGTAGGCGCCGGTCCTCTTGTCACGGCTGGCGAATGGCACTGGGTCAGCGAGAGATTGGGACCGATGAATACAAAATCTGACTATTCTTCCTCTTGCTCTGCCTTATATTTAGGATCATTTCGCAGACGGTCTATTGGCATTTAGTGCTTAAGTGACTAGACTGTTAACGTCGAATGAAGCTCACCAAAGGTAAACACGCCTTCCTTGACAATAAAGTCGGAGACTACATATGGGTGCTCTTGCAGATTCTCGCCAACAGTGGGAAGGTCGACAACCGTTGGAATGTTAAACTGCGAGAGTATCGCAGGGTTACCAACACCACTGAGCTCGAGGAGTCGAGGGGTGTTGTAGGCACCTATCAATGAGACCGACCAAGTCACCTATCTGGGCATTCGAGGCGTCATCTAACTCACCAGCAGACACAATTATTTCCTTGTTGACTTTCAAGTCAATGGGGAACACCTCAGTCACCGGGAACTTCCAGTCAACACCTCCCAAACACGCCAATCCGACCGCCTTGGCATCTTTGGTGTAATTGTTGGAATCAAACAAGATTTTTGTTGCGTAAACACCCTTCAAAACGATTAGGTTTGGTTGAGGCAAAATCGACTTTGGGTCCCGCAAGTAAGCGTTAGCAGCGTAGGATCGTGTTCCCTCCTCCCGGTTCACTGCCGTATCAATATTGAACATGCCGGTTGAATCACCATATCCCTTCCAGTTTACATCAGTTCCGTAATTTCATAGCGTGATTGAAAAGTTCCATACAGGGCTTCTATTCGTCTTGATGCCAAAACTGCGGATTGTCTCAATCGTTGGCTTCAACACGTCGGTGTAAACAGTGTTGTGCGTGGAGTATACTGGTCCGCAATGCCCACGGAATACTGGTTCTTCTCGACGTGCCTCTTTGTCTTCCTCCTCTGTGATCCCGGGAAATATTTGATCTGTTCCCCACTCGTATGCTTCGTAGCGCTCTTCAGCTTTGAAATAGGGGAGGAGACCATTCCAGTCCCATCCACGACCGAACTCATTCCAGGCATCATACTCGGGGCTGGAGGCACGCATCCTAACAAGGTAATTGATACCACTTGATCCTCCGAGTAATCTCCCACTGGGAACAATTGCAAAGAATCAGCAAGACTGATGGCCCGAAAGTAATGAAAGCAGCACGTACACAGAGACGGGTACTTGACGGCCATTCAGATTTGGTTGGGGGACCTGAACCAACGGTGAGTAGAATCACTGAATGCCGCGAGAAACCCACTGTGTGATAGCTCCAATCATAATCCTTGTCTCCGACTGCCATGCCATATGCTCCTAATGCAACCATAATTGAAATCGATAGAGCAATTGTACAACAAAAATACAAACCTGGAACATCCTGAAGATGCACTCGGTCATATGTAACACCATTAAGTTGGTGCAACTCACAACCACAGCATCTTCGCGATACGTGCCAGCTTCAATCACGCATATAAATTGTCCAGGTTCCGAGCTTTCTGCTAATCTGAGAGAATTATTAAATCTCGCCATCAGCGAGATCAAGCGTGAGCCAAGCTGTCCTAACCTAGATGCAAGAGCTAAACCAGCCGTACCACCGCCTGACAATAGATTAGTATTCGTGCCACATTAGTCGTAAACACTTACCAACGACGATGTACTCGAAACAGGGGGTGGGGGTGGAATCTTTGATTATTTCACGACCCTTCAGGTTGGATTCGATGTCCTTGCGCGTCTGAGCGATGCTTTGCTCAGCAGGACGGTGGGATACGGAGAAGTGTGTCGATAGGGACTTCTGCCGATTGGTCGAATCATCAAGGCCGTGGATGAAGAGGGATGGGTCGAGACACCAGGTAGACATGGTTGACGAGCTTCCCCAGGTCTGGAGATAACTGGGCCTTTATCGCCTGCTGACCGCTGTTTGAATCAAAGATGCCAGCGACAGTAGAATGACGGGATGCATTACGAGGTCTACCATCCATCAGCCTGGGTCCTGTCAGCGGAAATGACCTGGAAGGACTTGGCTTTGAGTGATTGATGCTGTTAGCATTTAACTGAACCTCGCATGACGGTCGGCTCAGAATTTGCTGCGCATTACCTCCTAGCTACACTATCCCTTATTTGCGTACACCCCTCACATCACGTCAGGGGTGCGCAATGCCCTTTTCCCCGCACTAGACCAGATAGGCCACAACGAGGCAACTGGCCATTGGAAGATTAAAATACTCACTGACAGAAGGGTGGAATGGAAGCGAAAATAATTAACGCCAAGTGGCGTCGAGTCAACGTGAATTCAAGCGAACTCTACCCGAGCAACGTCCATCTTGGAAGTTGGAGCAAGCTTCATCTACCGACCTAGAACGAAAAGACCTCAGAACCTGTCTTTCTCGGAACCTAGATCTCTTGCCTCCATTGAAGATTATCTGTTCAGACCTCCCGGCGGAAATTGTCGTAGTACTCGACTCTCCTGGGACGGAACATTAGAAACAAATCGAGAGCGTACTCCAGGCTGGCCAAGACCTGGATTCACCCATTATATTTTCCTTTGTACGCGAGCCACGGGGGGAAACGTTCCCAAGGAACGAACGTCCGTCCCTGGCTTTTGACCCAGCACACTGAGCACAGGACATTGTACACTGATTGGCACAGCTAGCGATGTATTCGGTTGCTCCGAGCTAAAGATTCTGCAAGGACTCCTGGAGGATGGTAAGAGCAAATTTGCCAGAACTTTCTCGTTGCGCCGAAGATGGTGAGCCACAGAGTTCAGATTCAAATCCGAACCTCGCAGGGTTTTTGTTGCGACTGCCATGACTGATGAAAATCGAAAGGTACACGGTGCACGCGAGTTCGAATAACAACAGTTTCACTGTCCGACTTCAATTTGCTTGTTCATTTCTTGGCTCAGTTGGAGGTAAGATTATGATGGCGCACTACAAGTCTTCCAAAGCAAGATTCCTTGTGGAGTTCTCCCACAAAAAGTTAAAACGACGACCCTACGCAATCTCGAGTCGTTCAATCCGCCTGCGCTCCGACTCCACATATCGAAGAGCATCATCGACATCCATGGCAATTCCCCCAATCCTCTTGTAGTGTCCTCCGACACTTCTTGGCAACACGAGACCGTAGAATGGCTGTTCTAGCTACCTCGCCAGGACCAACTAACATTGATTCGGACTCTGAGCTGTCTGCAGACATCAAAGGTTCGCTAGTTATACACACACATTGGGATTGGATCAACTCCCGCGATCCAATTTATGTGATCCGGGGTGTATGATAAGTAGAGAGGACCGCAATGGGAAGCTTCCCTGTGCGCCGTGCACGGAAGAGTTAACCATGGCATTGGGACAGACAAACTTTGGCAGGCAAATTGCGCCGTGCGTGCAAGGAGCATCGGAGCTAAAGGAAGACAGAACATGTACTCGAACAAGTTTATGTAACACGTCGTACAGACATATTCGACCAACGAGGACGATAAATATGTTACCTAGATACGTTGCTACTTTTTCCCTCTGCGTTTGCCGGGAGTCTTTTGACCACTGGTGGCAGTGGTTTTCGCCTCTGCTTTCGGTGCGACGGGTGGTGATGATGTGGCAGGTCGTTTCAGAACTTCCTCTGGCTTGGCTTTC